>JAMALC010000018.1:0-194299 GCA_023628275.1 Rhodotorula sp. M30-05A-2 | reverse complement strand
TCGTGCTTGATCGGGTACTTGTCCGAGCTCCACTTGTCGCTCGTCGCGATCAGGACGAGACGCTCACGGACGTTCATTGCCTTCAAGGCCTCGAGCGCGAGGCGAGCATAGCCGCTAAGGAACGGACGCTGAAGGTCAGCGGGTGCGAGCCATAGACGACAAGGAGGAGAACGGAGACTCACCCTTCGCCGTAAACGGCCAAGCAGCCCTCGCCCTTGAAGCCCATCTCCTCGTTGCGGCGACGGATGTGTTCGCGTTCGCGCTCGTCGCGGCGCTTGTGCTCCTCCTGGCAGCGCTCGTGCGAGACTGCGACAATAAAAAGGCGAGGTCCCGAGGTTTCAGTCCCTTCGTCGACCTCCGAACTCAGAACCAAAACGACCCGGGGACTCACCAAAGATGCGCGCCATGTTCCAAGCGATGACCGGCGCCTGGAGCATGTGCTCGCCCTCCTGGAAGCGACGAGGAAGGGGCGCGACCATCGACTCTTCGGCGAGGACGTACTCGGCCGCTCCTCCGTAGCCGCAGACAGCTGTCAGGAGACCCGGATATGTAAGAGCCAGCTCTCGTAATGGCGCTCGAGTGAAATGAGAAGGCGTTCACCGGCAACGTGCTCGCCTTCGCGCATCTTGCTGTCTCCGTGCTGGGCAGCCTTGACGACCTGACCGACGACAGCTTGGCCGGGCGTGACCGGCATGTCGATTCCGACGAGACGGTCGCCGCGGAGGATCTGGTCGCTGCCCAAGTCGGAGTTGGAGATGGTCAGCGGTAGAACACGAGACATGAAGAGAGACACGCTGAGGACTCACGTGCTGTTGAGGCCACTCGCGCAAACGCGAATGATCATTTCTGGGTGGCGTCGAAGGGCGTGAAAGAGGTCAGCCACCGGACTCGGTCCCGAACCACGCCTTCGCGACGAGAGAGCGCACCTTCAGGCCTCGGGTCCTTCATGCGAGTCTCGCGGAGCTCGAGGTCGCCGCCTTCCTTGGTGAACTGGGCGGCGCGGAACTGCTGAGGAACGTTCGAAGTCGAGGAGGACGACATGCTGGCGGCGGGAGGGTCTTGTTGCTGAAGGCGAAGAGTGGACAAGAGTGAGGTGAGAATGGTGCCGGACTTGTGAGAGGAAAGTCGGTCAGGAGCGGTGTGTGGTGTGTGAAGAGAAGAGAAAGAAGGAAAGGAAGAGAGAGAGGGCGCGCGCGAGGTCATGCTCCGCCGGTCTGGCAGCATGCATTCAGCTAGCAGCATGCTGGTGTGATGGCGAGTGATGTGACGGCGAATTCAAGCTTGGCGTCCGTCGCAACTAGCGGACAGGAGGTGCACCTCGCGGTGATCGAGGCCTGAGCGCGGGAGATCTCGACGCATGTGAAAGCGCACGAGCCGCGAGTAAATTTTCGGGGCGAGATAACGTGCATGCGTATGGAAATGGTAGCAAGCAGCGTGATGAGGTGGTACAGAGGGAGGCTTGAAGTGTAGCGGAGTCGAATTAGCCGGGCGTTTGACGGGGGTCGCCAACGATCGTGACGGGTGGTCGATTTTGCGTCGGACCGCGTCTGGAGCGCGGCAGAGTCAGTACGGAAGGCCTGCAGCTCCATAAGTAAGCCGTCTTAAGGCGACTCGGAAGACGCACCTTAGACGCGAGCCGGCGCTCCCGTTTCCCCAAGGCCCCGCGGCCGGAGCAGTCTGAGCGGTGCAGAGACCCTTCTCCTGATTCTCTCAGCGACGAAGCGCTTATGGTTAGATGAGTTGCGCCGCGACCGGAGGGGCGCAAGCTCGGGAATACTGGAGAACGCGCGCGACCTGGACAAGAGCAAGTCGGAAACACAAGGGAGTCACGCGCCACGGCAGGGAGCGACTGTATCAGCGCGTTAGCGTCAGAAGCATCCGAGATCGAGACGTGCGTGGTATCAGCGGCGGCTCGGATGCTCAGCATGCCATGAGAGTCGAAGTGCGGTACCGATCGCAACGACGAGGCGAAGGCGACATGTTGTACGGGCCGTCGGCGCCAATCGAGGGCAGCGCACAGCAAAAGCCGCAAGCTTTGGCGCTTGTCCACTCCGAAAGCGTGCAAGCGTCGCCAGTTGCACCGCAACCTGAATCGTGACCGGAAAAGGATGTTCGACTGAAGGCGACGAGGTCAATTCAGCAGCGAGTCTAGTGCGGAGGGGCAGAAAGAGTAGTGGTACACTAATATGTATAACGGGGAAAGAACGATATCGCAGTGTGTATACCCGAGAAAACTATGACCGACCCACCACAAAAACCCCGTCTCCCTTCCATCAGTAGCCTGGACGCGTCAAATACGGGTTCGCGCCGTTGTGCAAGTCGTGCGCCTGCTGAGGAGGGTGCGATCGGGCCGCGTAAGGGTAGTCTGAATGACGAGGCGAGACGGGGGTGAGGATCGCCGCGTCGCCGTTCTCGGCCCGACGGGTTATTTCGGAAGTGTTCGAGTAGTACACGGGCTGAGGAGCAGGGAGGTGGGAAGAGCTGTAGGAATGACGGACGGCCTCTTCGTGTTGGGGAAAGCCTGATGCCGAGTAACGACGGTCGGGAGCGTAGTGCGGTTCTGCTTGCTGCTGCTGCTGCTGCGGCGGCGGTGGCGGCGGATGGTGTTGATGATGATGATGCGGCTGGGGCGCAGCTCCCACACTTGACGATTCGTAGGCGTATCCATTGCCGATGGGAGCGTAGTCATGTCGGGACAGATGTGCATGTTGGTGATAGTCTCCCTCGACGAAAGACGCGCGACGCGGAAAATGGTCGTGCGGTTGTCGAGACGGAGGCTGTTCAAGCGGAAGCGGGAGGGAGGTTCAGTACGGGAGAGATTCATCTCTTGTGAAGAAGCTGTCTCACCTCGGAATGCGGAGCGAGCGAGCCGATCGAGGCGCCGAGGTAGGCGAGCGAAGACTGAAACGTCGAGGTGCTCGCGGGCGCAGAAGACGGCATCGGCGGAGGGTACAAGTAACTCGAATGATACGCCGAGTCCGCCGAGTGAGTCGAGAGCTCGGCCTGGTATCTGAAAGTACTCCGCGCCGACGACGACTGTGCACCAGCCGAAATCGGGGTCGGGAGGGCAGAAGCGGCAGTGGCGGAGACGGGCGACTCGCTGTATTGCTGCTCCGCAGAGAACGAGAACTGCGAAGCATGCGCAGACGTAGGCTCATCGAGGCGAGAGCTTGTAGTGGAAGGTTGTGGCGGATCGACATGGAGGCGAGGTCGAGTCCGGGCGGTGGACCGCTCAGTCGCAGGCGCCTTGGCGAGTTTCGGCTTCTCCTTGGTCGGCCCGTACCGATAGTCTGCGAGATTATCGGAAGTCAATTCCTACCCACGAGGTCAGGGGCGCCAGGATAGCCCTACCTGGGTACGCGAGTCGGAACTCGTCTTTGCGCCGTTTCGCGAGATCCTCGTAACCTTGGCGAATCTGTCCGGCTTGGAGTCAGAGGGGAGGCTGCTCCGACATACAGCGTGGAGAGGGCACCTCGGGATCACAGTTCTTCCACATCTCGGCTATCATCTTCGAGAGTTCGCCTTGGCTCTTCCTCAACCCGTTCGGGTTCTCCCTCTGCAGCACCTTCAACTGCGCGGTCCGAAACAGCAGCCATGCGTTCATCGGTCGAGGCGGCCTCCCTTCTGGTCGTCCACGGCGCGAGGCGGCAGGGGGGTCGGACACTGTGCGAGTCGGTGTCGGACGGACAAGGTGTCGCTGGGGCTGCTGGGGCTGCTGCTGCTGCTGCGGCGGCGGCAATTGCTGCCGTTGACGATGGTCTTGCGGGTCATCTTGGGCTATGGATAGTTTGCATCAGAAGCTTGTTCGCGCTCGAGGTCGACGAGCGATGAGGCACGCACCGCTCGGCGCTGTGGGAGGAGGGGCGTGCGGCGCGTTCCAGCCAGACAAGCTCGACACGAGCATGAACGTCGGCACTGCGCAGGTGCTCTATAGCTGAGACGTATGCTTGTCAGCTGATCAGACCTCGATCGTTATGAAGAGAGTGACTTGATGAGCGACGGCGGAGGTACCGAGGCTGATGAGCGACGCAGCGTCCAATCCGGGTCCGTTCACCACGGTTCCCGGGCGAGCCGTACGTTGCGTTCGGAGGAGCAGAGTGTGGCTGAAGTGGGCGCACCTCAAGTCTAGTCAGAGTAGCAGGAAGAGCCGCAGTCGTCGTGGGCCGGGGCAAACACGACAAGACGTCCGTCTCGCGAACCGGTTGGGCCGGAGAGGCGTGTGCGCCGCTCTGTAATCAGCTGGAGCCCCGTCGATTGCTGACGACGTGAGCCACAGCCAACGTACATATGTGCATCCGGCCAGCTTTGAGATCAGCCTGATATTGGCTTAAGGTTCGTGAAGGAGAGCACGCTGGCTCCACGAATCAAAGGGTGACGCGCAGCTGCGAGTCTCGACTCGGACTGCCGGAAGTACGGACATAGGAATCGGCAACCTCCTTAGCACTCTTCCGCTCTGCATTCTGCACTCTGCACTTTGCATCTGGACAGCTCGAGGCGCCCACTACCTGACCATAGCCAACAACTTGACCGTACGGTGCCTGGAGACGTCGACGCGTCGCTCGCGACTCTTCCTCCCACGATCTCTCGCTTTCATCGCGTCACGGCAAGCTACGCGTCCAGGTCGACAAGAGCGACCCCAAGCGCCCAAGCGGAGCTCATTGGCGCCCACGTCGCGGAATCCGATCGAACGCGACTTTGCGCCCTCTACCGCCGCCCTTGCTTGCTTCACAACGGGCGCATGGCGGTCCGCGAAGGAATCTTGACGGGTCAAGGTAATTACGCGGGAGGAGAAGAACAAGGGAGTATGCGGGGGACCTCGGCTCTACACTCGCTAGTCTGCTGAAGAGCGGCACCATCGTGTGCGCATCAGATTGCCCTCCCGTCCCTTGTTCTTCCGTCTCTCCTCGGCGGCCTTCTTCTCCCCGCGTATGCCCTATCGATCCCTCAAGAAGAGCAGTTTCCGACCCGGCGTGTGTCTCGAGCAGAGTCGCGAATTGTAGCCGGATGTCGCGAACATCGGCTGTTCAATTCATCTTCTCTTCGGCAGTTGCGAAGCAGCGCATGTCTTCGTGTCACCTTTGGCGTGTTGTCAGCAGTATTTGAGATTTGAATTCGAGGGTAGGAGCAGGTAGGGATCGACGGGGAGTGTACAGAGGCAAGCAGATTTCCGCAGGCCGACCGACCGCTTTGTGCGAGTTCATGCAAAGCGCGAGGCTCGGGGTCGGAGGTTGCGTGGCCGTCGTGTTCGTGTCGTCTTGGGCGGCGTCGAAGTTTGTCGCCCTCGTCAAGACGCTCGAGTGAAGCAGGGGAAGCGGCGAGCGACGCGTTCGGATGCGAGGGGACCGGTCGGGGACCTTGCTGTAGTCCAGCGAGAGCTCGTAGGCGTGAGGGTAGGCACGCGGCTGGAAGCAGGTGAGGTCAAGTGCAGAGTGTGCAGAGTGCAGAATGCAAAGTGCAGAGTGCAAACGGCAGCGAAAGAGGTTGCCGATTCCGCCAACCCCACTGAAGGATCCGTATATTAGCGCAGCTCACAAACGTTACGTACGTGGACGACTGACGACAGTATGCGGTGACGCATGTACGCTGGCAGATGCGCGGATATACAGCCCGAAGCTCACCAACGTTTGCACGCGGCGAGTTCCGTCGCTCCGACGAGCTCCGATCCTGAGCAGAAGAAAGCACCCCCCGGGGTCCGCATATCGCGGTCAGCGGTAAAGCGGGCCCGCATTTCCGCACAGCCCGGCTCTGTCGCCCTGCTAGTCCGCGCCGAAGAGCCGTGCAGGCGAGCCTGCTCAGTGCTGGTGGCCGAAAGCTTCGAAGTACGGAGTGACGGAGCGGAAAGCCTAATCTCATAAGTCGAGGCCAGCCCTGAAAGCTGGGCAGCACCAGACGACAGCTGGCAGCGGTGAGCAGCACAGCAGGTCCGCCTGGGAGGAGTAGTACATACAGTAGAGAGAGTAGGCAGCAAAGCACTGAGATCTGAGAATTCGCTGGGACTTCGTGCAGCTTCGCCGTATCTCGGAGGCTCGGACGGGCTCGCTACGAAAAGGATCGTCGCCGTCTGCATATGCTCATCGTGGTTCCCGTTCACAGCGGGCAAGTTCGGGACGAGTCGTGCCAGCGCGTTTAAGGTTCCTTGCTCTTTCTGCCACGAGCCGCGTTTTCGCCTGCAGATTACAGTAGCTAAGGGGAGGCGGAGACCGGGGCCGCCGAACTTGGCGAAGAATTCTCCGATGAGCGAACGGCGCCACTTGGAAACAGGCACTCGACTACGCCAGCTCACTGCGGACTTGGTGCATACCCGCTCTAGCCACCATGTCGGGCCAACGACGAGCGTTCAAGCTCAAGCTGTTACTTGCGAGTAAGCCACCCCGAACCCGAGTTCACCGCAACTCAGGAATCCCTTCGCTCACCGCTCGCTTGCCGTCGATGCAGTCGATACGGCGTTCTTGTTCCTCGAGCTGGGCGTCGGAACGGTCGTCGGAAGTCTGGCTCTCGTCGCAGACTCGTTCCACATGTAAGCTCGTCATCCACTTCTGGCGGGGGCGGTTCTCCGCGCCCGGACCCATAGCCTCCCTGAAACTGACAGAACCGGTTACTTTGAATGCAGGTTGAACGACGTGTGCAGTCTGATTGTCGCCCTGCAAGCCCTGAAATTGGCAGAGACATCGGCGTCATCGTCCAAATTCTCCTACGGCTGGCAGCGCGCCGAGGTCCTCGGAGGTGCGTCCAACAAGGACATGCAGAGCGACGATCCACCCAAGAAGCTGACACTATCCCGGAACAGCGTTGATCAACGGAGTGTTCTTGCTCGCACTTTGCTTCTCGATCGGCATGGAGGCCATCGCCCGCTTCGTCAACTACACTGGTCAGTCAGCCGCGCTCGGAAGATCCATGACGAGACTGAATTGATCGGACTACGCTCGCAGAGGTGACACAGCCGAAGCTCATCGTTGCGGTCGGAACCGCCGGCCTCATTTCCAACATCGTCGGCCTGTTCCTGTTTCACGACCACGGTCACAGCCACGGCGGCGGCGGCCACGGTCACTCGCACGGTGGTGGAGGAAGCGTCGAGTCCAATGCGCAACACGGCAAGAAGAACAAGAAGAAGAGCAGCTCGTCGGCGCAGAACGGGCACAGTCACGATTCCGAACCGTCGGACCGAACCCCGCTCCTCCGCAACGGCGCGCCCCGATCGGTTTCGGCGCTCGCGGCAGAAGATTCGGCCCAAGCTTCTGGCGCGTCGACCCCCGTCGGATCGGAAGGCGGTGCCTCGGACCTCGAAGACTTTGGCGCGAACGCGGAGGACGAGTTGTGCGTCTACCCGGGCGAGTTGCGCGCCAACGTCGTCAAGAAGGCGCACGATGCTGGCTACGGAGCGACTACTACCACGACGGGTCCGGCGGGCTCGTCGGCGGACCATGATATCGAAGCTGGACTCGGAGGAGGGGGCGACGCGCACGGTCATGCGCATGGCGGTCATGGCGGACATGGTGGGCACGGCGGCCAAGACGGGAGCATGAACATGAAGGGCGTCTTCTTGCATGTCCTCGGCGATGCGGTGAGGCTTCAGAGCGTCTGGTCCCCATGCGAACGAACATTTGAGCTGACCTTGAGAACTGCTGTCCGCAGCTCGGCAACGTCGGAGTCATCCTCGCCGGACTCTTTATCTGGCTGACCGACTACTGGTGGAAGATGTACTTTGACCCGGCAGTCTCGCTCGTCATCACTATTATCAGTGCGTGCTGTTCACTCCCTCGGCGCGTGAAAAGGATGGTTGCTGAGTCCTTTTGCCACTGCCCACAGTTTTCTCGAGCGCACTGCCACTCGGTAGGATCCCGCCTCGTTCTCGTACAGTCGATATACAGCAAGCTAACACAATTGTGCTCCCCCCTGCAGTCAAGTCGGCTTCCTTTGTACTCCTCCAGGGCGTGCCGTCCTCGGTTCCGCTCGACCGTTTGCGATCGAGCATTGCGTCCGTCCCGGGCGTGCTCAATGTGCACGGTGCGTACCTGCCAGGAGCGATCTGCATCATCCGGCTGCTCACTCTTGTTGCTGTGTACAGACCTCCACGTTTGGTCGCTGTCCGAGTCGAAGATCGTCGCATCCGTGCACATCATGGTCAAAGGGCCGGACCTCGTCAAGGTCAGCAAGGAGATCAAGCGGAGGTTCCACCGCTTTGGCATTCATGCTTCGTGAGTCCAGCTACGCCGAGGTCTCTGTAACCGGAGTGCCATTTGTTAACGGGAAAACTTGATCCTCTTCCGCAGGACGATCCAGCCAGAGATTGTCGAATCCGAGACCGGCATCGCCGAGGCGCTGTCGCACATCAGTGCGTCTGCAGCGGCCGAAATCGGGCTCGAGGAGGAAGGTTGCGCGGTTCTGTGCGGCGACGACCCGTCGTGCCAGATCTTGAGCTGCTGCCCGCCCGCGGCTGGAGTCGCAACCGGTACCAATACGCCGACGCACGAGAGAGCGCGCGAACCGTAGACATTTCCCGACTCAGTAATACCGAAGCTCGCAATAGAGCAATTTGTAGAAGCGAAATCTTTTCCAGGCGCAGCGGAAGCTCCACTTGGAGAGCGACTCGGCATCCTGTCAACCGTCTCGCGCGTCTAGACAGCGCTTGACATGCTTCCGGAGAACGCGGCCGTCCTCTGCTAGCTAGCCCATGCGCACAGAGCCGACCTGGCGACCGCAAAGTGACGAACCGCTCATCGGACCTCGCCATGTCGTCGCAGCACGAGACGACGTGCTCAGCGCCGCCAGATCGCTCGGCGACGGATGCTGAGCCAGTCCAAGGTGTATCAAACGAGCTGCAAGAGCTCCGACTCGGGCCGAACTCTCAGAAGGAGGCTGCAGACTCGCACGCCGATGTTCGTCCGGAGGCACCACCTCGCCAAGTCAGCTCGAGCCCGTCCACGCCGCCACGTCCGACCGCCTTCAAGGTTCCAGTGCAGCTCATCAAGCCAGGACTCGAGCTGCTCAAGGTCTCGGCAAAGAGCGCTCGTCGGGTCAAGCCGAGAAAAGTCTGGCTCGAGACCATGAGCGACAAGGATCGCGACGGCGGTAAGTTCGGACTCGAACTCGACCTCGGAGGCGTCAGCAAGCAAGAAGTCAAACTGTGCTGGGAGAAGAACGGCGCCGGACTCGGTAAGCTCCCGCCGAAACCAGCCAGCCCGGCCTGTCCGTTTTTTCGCTCGTCTCACACTGATGATCGTTCCTCGCAGGCTTCGGACGCTCTGCCAACTACGCGTCAGTGCCCTTGTCGCGCATTCGCGATATGCGTTTCAGTTCGGCCGGGTCGCCGTACCGGATCTCGTTGCATCTGCCGCCCTCCGTCGAGCCTCGCTGGGTGACGATCATCTACGCCGTCCCGCCGCCTTCCAATTTCCTCGGGTCCGTGACGGGCGGGCCTGCGTACAAGCTCGTCCACTTTATCGCCACGACGGGAGAAGATATCTCGCTGCTTCGCAGAACGCTCGAGAGCTTCCGAGACGGACGACTCGCGCGCGGGATCTCCGAGACGAGCGCCGTACCGACGTCGTCACCGCAGCTCTGCGCCGACGCGGCAGAGGATAAGGTCGTTCACGAAGCCGAAGTGCACCAGCTCTGCGCCAGACTCGGCATGGGCTTGAGCTCGTCAGAAATCAGTTTGGCTTTCAAGGTATGCAGCGCTGTTCTTCCCCGTGCTTGACTAATACGCACAGACTGAAGCTCCGTCCCCACAGACCACGGCGGCACCCAACGACTACCTCGACTTCAAAGCCTTCCAAGCTTTCGTCCAACTGCTCAAGCGCCGCACAGACGTCGAGAACATCTTTTCTCGTTGTCTCGGCCCCGGCGCGACCGGTCTCACTGAAGAAGGCTGGTTCACCTTCATGCGCACAGAGCAGAGAGTACGTTGTGGGCGCTTATATTGCTAATTGCATGTACGCTGAAGCGAAGGCACCTCCGCAGAGCACGGAGGACGACGCTTCCCTCCAGCGACGATTCGTCAAGTATGCGGATCCTGCCACCGGCACGATGCTCCTCGACGGCTTTGTCTCTTTTCTCCTCTCGTCCGATAACGCCGCGATCAAAGACGAAGCCGACCAGGATATGCAACGACCTCTTTCCGAGTACTTCATCTCGTCTAGCCACAATGTAAGCCTCGGTTCGTGTCGGGCGAAACACGGGCTGCCAACGTATTCACATCTTGTTTCCGGCAGACATACCTCATCGGCTCTCAATTCCAGGGTCAAAGCAGCGTAGAGGGCTACATCCGCGCGTTGCAGCAAGGGTGTCGATCCGTCGAAGGTCCGTGGGCACTCACACTCTTCCGACGTCTTGCCAGCTGACGCGATAACATTACAGTCGACGTCTGGGACGGCGACAACGGAGAACCTGCTGTCACTCACGGCCACACCTTGACGAGCAAGATCCCGGTCCGCACGGTTCTGCAGGCCATCGCGCAGTACGCCTTTCTCGCGTCGCCGTACCCGGTGATCCTGTCCGTCGAGGTCCACTGCGAGCTGCAGCAACAAGAGAAGCTCGTCAGCATCTTGCACGAGACCCTCGGGGATCGCCTCGTTTCGAAACGACTCGACGAGATGGAAGCGGACGACGAATTGGACAAGCTGCCGAGCCCGGCGCAGTTGAAGGGCCGGTTCCTCCTCAAAGTGAGCCCAAGGGCGACAGTTCTTGGCACGTTTCTGGTCTGACCTCGTACCGCCGCAGGCCAAGAACAAGTTTCTCACGACGGGCGAAGGCAGTCTTCCGGTCGCGGTGTCCGCTTCCGATGATTCGTCGAGCGAACCCTCGTCATACTCGAGCTCGGATGGGGACTTCAAGAGCACTCGCTGTGCGTTACATCCAGTCTTCCGTCAGCCGACGTTAGCCACTAACGAGAAGGGGGGTCTGCAGTTTATCGAGCGATACGCCAACTCCGAGGATCTGACGCATCCGACCGACCGTCCATCTCGCGCAATTCCAGCTCATCACGGAGTTCGATCCAACAAATACCCAGCGCTTCCCTCGCGGCTCCGCCCAACCTCCTCGGATCGCAATTGTCCGCTTCTCCGCCATTGCTTTCCCCCGCCTTTACCACCCCATCGATGACGGCGCCGCTGCCGACGTCTCCTCGTATCAAAGACATGCCGATGTCGCAAGAACTCGCAAAACTGCTCGTCTATACGGTCGGGGTCAAAGGCCGAGGCTTCAACAAGAAGGAGTCGTACCCGGCGACTCACGTCGTCTCGCTCAGCGAATCAAACCTCAGCAAAATGCTCCGCGATGAGGCGACTCGTCAAGACTTTGTCAGCCATAACCGGACCCACCTAGTCCGCGCGTACCCTCGCGGTCGCCGCCTCACGAGCACCAACTTTGTCCCGCACCACATGTGGTCTGCCGGGATTCAGCTCGTCGCCTTGAACTGGCAAACGTTCGACATCGGGATGGAGCTCAACGCGGCCATGTTTGCTCGTGCCGGTCGGTGCGGCTACGTGCTCAAACCGGAGTATCTCCGCAAGAAGGGTGCCGAGAAGGACAAGGTTGCCGCGTTGCGGTCGACGCGGTACCGACTCGAGCTCGAGGTTAGTGAAACGCTCTTATGCGTGATCCAACTCGAGCGCAATCTTTGACAGTGGTGCCTCGTTGCAGATCATATCGGCACAACAGCTCCCGCGGCCACGAGGTTCGACGACGGACGTGGACGCGGTGAAAATGGACCCTTTCGTCGAGGTCAGCCTGTTTGTTCCTGGCGACCTCAACGCCCAGAAGCGCCGTACCGCTGTCATAACGTGGGCTCTTCTCTCCGATCACCACAGCGGGAAGGTGTGCTGACGCTCGACCGCTTTCGCCAGCGGCAACGCCTTCAACCCCACTTTCCGCTCTCCCGCCGCCACCGTCTCGGCTTCGCCCAGCTCGACTTCATCCCTCTTCAGCTTTACCTTCTCTACACACCCTTCTCCCGGGATGCTCGACCTCGTGTTTCTCCGTTTTGAAGTCTTGAACGCCCGGGGCAACATCAAATCCGCCGTCGAGGAAGGGAAAGGAGAATCCGTTGGAGCGTACACGATCGCGCTCGGCGCCCTCATGCCTGGTACGCCGACATGCTCAACATCTCGTGTAAGATCCCAATGCTGACCCCCCCGTCGTTTGCTAGGCTATCGGCACATTCCGCTGTACGACAGCATGGGCGACCAACACCTCTTTGCGACCCTGTTTCTCCGGTCTCACGTCACCCCCCTCGACAAGTCCGCCTAAGATCTTGTTTCTTTCTTTTCTTGATTTGTGCTGTTGCTGTAGTCATTATGCATATATTCCTTGACTAGACCTATTTCCGGTCTGTCGGCCGAGAAAACTTCCTCCTCGGCTGGGCTGCCGACGTCGTCCCCACCTTGCTTCTCCCGCCTACACTACTTCGGAGGAAAGAGTGAGTGGAGTCGAGAGCTCGCGCAGCGTAGAGATGCTCTGCTAACACTGATCTCGCAGTGGGCAAAGAGGAGCAGCTTCCCACCGTCGCCGCTCCCGCAGCGGACCTGACGCCATCATCCTCAACGGCAGCCGACTCGAAGAAGAAGAGCTACCACCGCCGCCTAGCTGCCCTTGCGCTCCTGCTACCGCTTGCCTTCTTCCTCTCCTTCCCGCGCGACTTGCTCTCAACCGGGGTCGGATGCCACCACTCCAAGTTCAGTCACTCGGAGATCGCAAAGTGCCCGACCCAGCCGGCCCCTCGCAGCGTCGGAGCGGACTGGAACCCCGTCGGCGACGACGAGTACAAGAAGCTTGCAGTACAGCGCTTCTCCGGCGCCATCCAGGTCGTCAGTCCCATCTTCCGCTCGTTTTCCGGTATATGTTGCCTTTTGCGATCCATAACTGACTCTTGCGCATCTCCTCGCCTTTCTCAAAGCCGACGGAGAGCTACGACGACTTTGGTACACCCGATGACGACTCGCGCCTCGACAAGTTTGCCGACTTGCACAAATACTTGGAGTCGACCTTCCCGCGCGTCTACTCGACCTTGCAAGTCGAAAAGGTTCAGAAGTACGGCCTCCTCCTGACCTGGAAGGCGAAGGAGCGGGACGACGGGGTCAAGAGCCGCAAGCCGATTGTCCTGATGGCTCATCAAGACGTCGTCCCGGTGAACCCGGAGACCGTCGGCGAGTGGGCGCACCCGCCGTTCTCGGGCGAGCTCGACGAAGAAGGCTACGTCTGGGGTGTAAGCTCGGTATCCTTCCCTTGCGGTGAGCTGGAAAGCGGAACGCTAACGCCTTCGCCACCTGCAGCGCGGCGCCGCCGACTGCAAGAATACCCTGACCGGCATCCTGGCCGCCCTCGACAAGCTCGTCGAAGAGGGCTTCCAGCCGGAACGGTCAGTTCCCGGTCCCTTTCTCCCTTGGTACTTTTGCCTTGCGCTGACTGAGACCGCGTTCTCGCTTGCAGCGACATCATTTTCTCGTCCGGCTTCGACGAAGAGATCGGCGGGTGGCGTTCGGCCAAGTATCTTGCTGAAGCGATAGAGGAGCGTTACGGAAAGAACGGGGTCGCTTTCGTGCTCGACGAAGGTTTCGGAGGCATCAAGAGCATCTACGACAAGACGTTTGCCCTCTTTGCCGTCGCCGAGAAGGGCGCCGTCTCGCTCAAGCTCGACGTCTCGACGCCGGGCGGCCACGCCAGCATGCCAGAGGAGCACACCACCATCGGTGTACTCGCCGAGCTGATCCACGCGCTCGAGAAGCACCCGGATCACCCCAAAATCCGCCCTTCGAGCCCTCTACTCGCCGAGTTGCAGTGCTACGCCGAGTACGGGAACGTCGACAAGAAGTGGAAGAAGCAGCTCCGGAGCCCGAAGCAGTGGCCGAAGCTGGCGCAGGAGCTTTCGCGCGAGGCTCCGTCGCGCTCCTCTCTCATGACGACCCAAGCCGTCGATCTCATCTCGGGCGGCGTCAAGATGTGAGTCGTGTGCCCTTTGCTCCATGTCACATCCTGCTCCATACTAAGAGCGAGCCTGTGCAGCAACGCCCTTCCCGAGACGGCTACCGCCTCGATCAACTACCGCATCGAGTACAGCTCGTCCGTCGAGGCGACAATGTCTCGCATCCGTTCCGTTCTCGAACCCGTCGTGCAGCGGCTCAACTTGACTTTCGACGCGTACGGCTCGCATGTCGACGTCAAGAACAATGTCGTACACCTCTCTATTGTTGAAGACAGCGAGATTGAGCCGGCGCCGCAGACTCCGACGGAAGGAGCGGTTTGGGACATGGTTGCCGGCACGACGCGCCACATTTGGAACGACGCGATCGCAGCTCCGACGGGCATGATGGGTGAGCTTCTCACCCAGACCATCTTGACTTGACTTCGGAACGCTGACCTATGATCTCGTCACAGCCAACACCGACACCAAGGTGCGTTTGCCAAGATCCGCATTTCCTCCGAGCATAAACTGACATGGATTTCTCCGCAGTACTCTTGGAACCTCACTTCGTCGATCTACCGCTTCCTCCCAGGCCGCCTCGATCAGATCAAGGACTTCCACACTGTCAACGAGCGGTGCGCTGCTTTTGGTCGTCCCTCCATTCTCAAGCCGAACTAATCAACTGAATTCTTTCCCCTCCGTAGAGCCCATATCGACGCGCACTTGAGCGGTATCCGCTTCTTCTACAAGCTGATCCGCAACACGGAAGGCTGGGACGCCGAGTAGACCATGACCGACGTAAGAGAGGTAGAAAGTTGGCAAGAATGCACATGTTGGCCCCGTCTTGACTCAGCGCAGATCTACACACTGGAATGGCTCTTCTCGGACGAGACAGTGCCCTCCTTCTTGATCGACATCGGTATACAAAGGTAGCTGTGGGCTGTCGACATGCGTGCGCGGGTCAGCACCGGTTCAAAGTGACAAGCTCGCGACATTCATTTTCAGCAACGCACTGTGGATGGAAAGCGCCTTCGTCTTGACATTCTAGCACAATCTCGAGTCCGGGCGGATCGGTCATGCGAAAGACGCCGTAGGCATCCGGGCCTTCGTGAGGAGCGCAGACGACCGCGATCGCTTCGGGCAGCAGGCGCTGGTACGACGCGTGAATGTGCAGATCGAGCGAGGAGAGAAAGATGCTCTGAGTCGGGTGCGTGTGGATCTGCATGGACAAGTTGGATGTCAGCTATTGAACTTGAGTCCGAAAGGGAGAAGCGCTGGAAGACGTACCCAGCCAAAAGTGAGGAGGTTCTCCTGCTGTTGGAAGGCTGCGACCTCTTCCTCTAGTTGCATCGAGCAGGTCTCGGACGTTCCACACTGCTGCGGAATCAAAAGGTGTGAAATCACGAGCTCATCATCGCGCTACGTACAATTACCGGCTCCGGATCAGCGCTGAGAACCACTTGGGAAAGAAATTTCGCCACAGACGCACCTCTTTTCCGAGTAGGAGGCCGCATGTCTCAATCTTGCGAGCGGTGTTATCCTCAGCGATCACGTCAATAAAGTGGCTGATAAGCTTTGCTGGCAAGATGACGCGCCGAAGCTGCCCTCCGCTGCGAGTTTCGTCCGTTTTCGAGAAAGGCGGATCTCTTTCCGGCTCGCTTCCCGCCTGAGGAGCAACCTCTAGGACCGATGCGGGGACAGTCGAGTTGTCTAATGAGTGCTTCAAGCTGTCCAAGCCGTCAGGGCCGGACCCGTTCGTTGTAGAGGCGGCCGGAGACGCGATCCGAGCGGGCGGCGAAACATACGAGATTGCGGTGTCGGAATGTGGACTCGCAAGGGGTGTTGAGACTGTTATTACGTTGTGAGTAAAGGAGAGGGGTACCGGTGGAACGGGAGGAGTCGGTAGCGGGGTCATTGTCGGCAAATGAGATGTTGCGGACAGGACGAGGAACGAAGGCGGCGTGGGTGGAACCGGCGGGACTGGGAACCCGTTCGGCATTCGCCCGAGTAAAGGAGGGTCCGATACTTGGTGGAGAGGTGTTGGTGCAGCCGGTGGTGGTTGAGGTGAAAGAGCTCCACGGTAGTAGTTCTGTCGACCTTCTCCGTCCGAGTCGCTTTCCCCCGGCAAAGCGAGCGGCGCTGACGGCTTCGCATGGTCAGAGTAGTAGTGGTGCGGAGCAAGTGCTCTGGTATGTTTTGGAGCGGTCGAGGTGGCGAGGTGTGCGACCATGTCTGCGAGACGAGGGATGCGGCGGCCTTCCCTCCTCAAGGCGAGCGGATCCTCCGCGGTCGGACCGCTCCCTTCCTGCCCCAAGCCATCAAGTACACCCCGGTCGAGTGATCCGTCTCCTTCCGGGTCGTCCATGCCAGGTTCGGGGAGAGAAGTCGCTCCAGTCGGTCGAGCCAAGCCGCTGATCGCAGCTTGTCTTAACCGGTTGACCCTCGGAGGACCCGCTTGGACTGGTTTGGCCGATGTCCGAGCTTTACCAAAGGGGTCACCCCGAGTTGCGGAAGGCGCGCTCGAGTCGGTATACACCCCCGCCGCGGCCGAGATCGTGTTTCGGAGCATCAAGGCGGGAGATGCTCTGTTCGCAGCGGGGGCGGGATTTGCTGAAGTGACGTGGGCGTAGTACTGTGCTGTGCGTTCCAGTAATCGGTGGCGAAGGGACGTATGGAGTGGGCCTATTTCGGCGAATTGCTGTTGTTGCGGGGGAGGGAGAACAAAAAAAAACTTTTGAGCGTCAGAGAAGAATAGCGGGACGCCATAGAAAAAGGCGAGGAGGCTTACCCGTCGAGCGGTGGCGAGCTGCTCGGGTTCAGCGGTGCGCCAGCGTGGATGATGTCGCGGCAGCACATCCTGCAGCAGTTTCAAGACAGTCTCGGCGCGGATGAACGCCGTCTCGAGGTCGTTTCGGCGGAAGCTCTCCTGGGCCCTGCATTCGCGCGATCGTTGGTGAGCACAGCCATCGCTCTGAAGCAAAGACAGCGAATAACAGAGACTCACTCGCTCGCCAATTCTCGCACGGCGTCAAGCCATTGCCGGATGGACAGATTCGGGTCCCACGAAGCGGCGACGAGTTCGTGCGCCGTGTCGGTCAGTTGAGCGTACGAGCGCGGGGGAGGTCCACATGAAGGAGGAGGCGCCGTATCGGTCAGTTGTGCGTACGAGCGCGGGGGAGGTCCGCATGGAGTAGGCAGCGAGGTCGTCGACTCTATCGGTGGCTGAGTCAGGTCGAAAGCAGGGGATCCCGGGGGCTGGATGACGTCCGAGATCACGTCTTCGGCAGGAGGAGCGGCCGGTGTTCGTTTTCGCAGCTTGAGCTTGAGCAGAGCTGGAACCATTGTGGACAAGCGACACGGCAGTGCATAGCAGAGAGCAGGACCTATCTAGAGGGGGGTCCGAGAGCGGCGGCAAGTCCTCGGAGGGAGACGGAAAGAGGTCCGTGCGCGTCATCGAGAGCGAGACCAGAGTGAGCGCTGCATGCGCACAAGACCGGCGAGAGCGCGGTCACGGGAACCGTACGTTGGGAATAAAGGGCTTACGGAGTCAAGAAGCGAGCTTGATACGCGACGTCGGAGCGAGCGGCGGAGCTGTCGACGTTGCGTGGGGGCGGCGAGTTTAGTCATGAATCAATTTTCAGGCTAAACGAGAGGGGCGAGGTCGGGCTCTTAGGCAGCATAGGCTCTCTTTCTACGAGTCATACTAGATCCTTGAGAACATCGAGGTACAGACAGAGCTCTATAGTATGAAAAGGCGGGGGCCCACTCAACTCCCAGCTGCTCACTTTCTCTCCATCTTGATCTCGCCCTCTCTCCCGCTCGAGGACTTCAGTCAGGGCAGCGAGCACACAGACAGACGCACGCTACGCATGGCGACCACTCCACCGACCTCGACCGCGCACGACCGCAGCGCGCCGCCGTCCGACTCATCGGCGAGCCTCCCCACTTCCTCCTCATCAGCAGCAGCGACCTCGCCCGCACCACTCGCCATCCCATCTGCGGGAGCGCAGCAGCCGTCGAGCGCCCTCTCGGCTTCGCTCAAGGCATTCAGGGAACTCGCAGCCGTCCACAAGGGCGCGAGCGAAAACGCCGTCGACACCCAGCAACAGCACCCGTTCGCGACCGACGAGTTCAAGCAGGCGTACCACCACGCCAGGCGCACCAGCTTTGGTCAGCAGGCGGGGACCACTCAGCAGGGACTGAGCCCCGGGCACGCGGGACCACTCCCGGCGCTGTCGACCTCGCCGTCGACTTCATCGGACGCCGGGACTTCGGCAGGCTCGTTGCCGACTCCGCCCTCGTCGTCGCCGCCTCCGGCCAAACCGCGAACCTTGACGACGCAGACCAGTACCACGAACGGCGGCACTACTACCACCACCAACGGCAACTCGCTCAAGCAGAAGAAGCCGTCGTCGACCCTCGGCGGAGTGTGCGAAGGTCCCGAGATCGCACTCGAGAACGGCCACCTCGGTCTCTCGGATCAAGACTTGCTCGGCGTACCCATCTCGTCCTCGGGAAGCACCATCACGGCCTCTCCCACCTCCACCCAGACCGGTGCAGGCACCGGCATGTTTTCCGGCGGCGCGAAATGGGGCTGGACCTCGTCGTCGTCGTCGTCAGCGGCAGCGTCCCCCGGAACGACCTCGCCCGCGGCGCTCGCGTCTCCCCCGATCGGGAGCGTCGGGTCCGCGTTTGCGCCCATGAGTCTACCCGCAACGGGCGCGCTCGGAGGATCGGGAGGAGGCGACAGCGACCTTCTCTCGCCGACTCACCGGCGGAGGGGTTCCATCTCGTTTGCGACACCCGCCACCACCACCGGCGGCGGCGGCGGCAGCTCTTCGATGACGGCCGCCGCGACCTCTTCCGCTGGGACGGGAATCCCGATCCCCACGAGTGCCGGCAACGGCGTCACGAGTCCACTCGCGACCTCTCCCCCGACGAACGACCCGTTCCGCATGATGCAACCCCTCACGAGAGTCGTCAGCGCCGGCGCCGCCTTGCAGACTCCGAACGCGGCCAAGAACGGATCCGCAAAGTCGTCGACGTCGTCCGGCGCCGCGGACGGGTTCGGCTTGTTCAGGAGGTTCTCGATTGGGGGGTTGGGAGCTCGCAAGGTGAGTTGGACACTTCCGTGTACTCGTCAAGACCCCCGGGCTCAGAGCTTCATTCGTTCCGCCGGAATGGTCTTTGTGTGATTGTATCGGGAATCTGACTCGCCTTCGTACGTGCGCTCTCAGACCCGGCCCGCCCCTGCGCAGCCTCCCTCGCCTCCTTCCGGCTTCCAGAACCAGCACCAACACCAATTCAGCGGCGGCGGCAACAACACCTCCTCCAACCTCCCCGCGCCCACTCTGCTCGAACCCACGCACGCGTCCCTCTCGCCCGCGACCATCTCGACGACTGAAGCGAAAGCGAAACCACCGCCGCCTCCGGGGGTCAGAGGGCGGACCCTCGCGCCGGCTGGAGTTGGCGGCGGCGGGGGAGGAGCCGGCGGAGGGGCCAAGCCGAGGAAGTTGAGCCCGATGGGTGAACGGATCCTCCGAGGAGGGTACTGAACCCTCGTTCGCTGCCCTCTTGAGCGGAACGACTTCGGCCTTTCCAGTCCCGCCCATTGTCGCGGCTCGCCACATACATCACATACATACATACATACTCGCCACCCTCCGACCTCCGGACGCGTCTTGTACCCCTCCCCTTCACGAAAAAGACAAGCATACGCCCTCCGTTCGTTCTGCAGCAGAGTCTCGTTCCGCAGCACCCCATCCTGTCCCGTCCCTTCTTTCGCCCTTTGTCGTCAACCATATGATCATCTTCTCGTGTCGGTCTCCGCTCGTCTTCAGCCTTGTTGCGTCTGTTGTACTACCACCAATTGATTGCGGGAACTTTCCCTTCCGTGTCTTGGCTCCCTTTCTCTTTCGTACGCGTGTAAAACAAAGGACGTTCCGTTCGTTCTGTCTCTCTCCTACCCTTCGAGTTTGGCTGTTTCCCGTCGCTGAGACTGGAGGGAGACAACCGTTTGTTACGACATGGAAATCACGATGTGATACAGCTTGCAGTTTTCGACCGGATCAGTGGTGATAAGGAGAGGCCGACATAGCGGCGTTGACCGATGGGACTGCCAGAGTCCTGCGCGGAGCGGCAATAGCACAAAGTTAGCACGCCGGCTCCCAAGGTCGTACCGGCGCAAAGAGGCTCAAGAGAGCCCGTTCGAGGGAACTCACTTTGCCACTTCCTGAGGTCCGACCTGGGTCCAGTCGGGCGGAGACACGTTCCTGACCAACGAGCCGGGATAGCCGCCTTGCGGATCCGGACGCATGAACTGCGAAAAGTACTCGTCGAGGAGGGCCGTGTCCTCGAGACGGACGACGAGGCCGACGTCTACGGAAAGCGGGTCAAGGGAAGCGAATGGTTAGCGAGACAGCCACACGGAGGACTTGGAGCGACGGGAGGGGAAGCTCGCATTGGTCAGGGCGGACAACAACAATGGCTCCTTCTTCCTTGGAGATGCCGTACGCCTCGTAAGCCTTGCCGTCGCCGTGGTAGTCTGCGACGCATCGAGCGTTAGCGACCAGTCGCCGAGTCAGCTTGCGACGGACTGGTAGCGAGGACTCACGTGAAGGTCCATCGACATAGATCCGGTCGTAGTTGTGCGGGTGAAAGATGGAAGGTTGCGGAAAGTCGTAAAGCTCGAGCGACGTGCGCTCGGCGCAGTCTAAGAAGGCAGCCCGTCAGCGACTTGGGGTATTGCGTCGGAGCCGTAGGGAAAGGTACGCACGAACAGTGATGACATCGATGACATCCCACCGCTTTCGGTCAGGCGGCGTGTATTTGCTGACGACGCTCTCCGGACCATCGAGATACGCATTCAAGCGTCGCAGGCGGTCCATCACGGCGGGCTGCGCGACATCGCCCGCAAAGACCAGGATGCGCCACGCTCCCGTGAAAGGGATGCGAGTCGTAAGCTGATCTGCGGTCGCCGAGGCTTGGTTGACGACTTGCGCCGAGAAGAAGCTCTCGCCAACGGGCAGTTTGGGCGCGAGGTGTTGTCGGCTGAGGGAGGAATCGACGACGAGAGAGTCCCCATAGCGAATGGACATCCCGGCACTGAAGTAGTGACCTACGGAAAGGGAGCGGTCTTGGTGTTAATGCATCCCGCCGGGAAAGAACTTCGACACGGCCAGCGAAAAAAGCACGCACTCTTTGCAAAGACGTTCTTGAACTCCTTCAGGTCGACGCCGTTCTCGCCATCCGTTGCAGAGGCCGGTTTGCCCGAGAAGAGCCGCGAGAATTGCGTGTCAAAGTCGATCAGAGTCCGCGCGACGACCTCTCGCTCGGTCGCGTAAGTTTCGAGCAGGTTCGGTTCGGCGGTGCCGGTCAAGACCGAGCCGAGCTTCCAGCAGAGGTTCCAAGTGTCCTGCATCGACGTGTTCATTCCCTGACCCGCTTTTGGAGAGTGGGTATGGCAGGCGTCGCCGGCGAGGAAAACTCGATTCGCGCGACCGAACGACTCGGTCATGCGCTGGCCGATATGATATCCCGTGTACCACTCGATGTGCTCGGTTTCGAGTGTGTAAGGGTGGAGGATCTTGCGCGCGGTCGAGAGGATCGAGTCGGGCGTGATTTGGCTGCGGTCGAGGTACTCGCCCGGCTTGACCTGAATCGGGAGCTGGATGTACAGGCGGACAAGACCTTTCGGCTGCGGAATGACCATGACCGAGCCGGCATTGGCGCTGTGGACGGCGCATCGCATGCGAATGTCGGGAAAGTTGGTCAGAGGGACCATGTCGAGCACGCCCCAGACAAAGTTGGTCTGGTCGCCAATCATCTTGATGCCAAGCTGCCGCCGGGTCCAGCTGTGAGCGCCGTCGCAGCCGATAAGGTACCGCGCCTTGACCGTCTCGATTCGGTTCTCGTCGCTCTTTTTGCTGCAGAGTTCCGGCGTGTTTAGGAGGAATTTTCGCAGGACCAGACGGGTCAGGCGAAACCAATGAACTTACTAGAGCGCTTCTTCCTCGGCAGCCGATAGCAACGAGCTTCGAAACAGTCCGCTCCGAGTGCCTCCGTTCTCTCCGGTGTACGTCGTCGGGTTCGATGCGTCGTCCGACAAGTGTCGCACCTTGAGGGTGATCGGATAAGCTTGCGTATCCTCGGACGCCGCTTGGTCGAATTCGAGCGCCTCGGGCAGCATACAGCGTTCGGGCGCCATTTTGCCTTGCGAATGTTTCTGAATGAGCGCCTGTCAGCAGTTGGTACAGGTGCGACCCCGAAAAGAAGAGCTGATTCTTACCAATGCATCGTCGAGGAGGTGAGTTTCGACTCGAGCTGCAGACACGCACGGCAAGTATGTAAGCGACCCAGCTTCGGAACCGCATAAGCGGGCTTGACTGACCTTGATGGAGAATGGTTTGCTGGAAGCGAGAGAGTCCGGGGATCGTGTCGGGGATTTTCGCCGTCCGCAAGAGGCGACCCGTCTCTGGACCCGGGTTCCAGAAATTGATCTCGCTCTGCGCGCGTCCGTCCGAATGAGCTTTCTCCCCTCTACTTACTGCTCACAGTAGTGACGCAGAGCTTACCATGGGAGAACCCTCCTTCTGCACCTTCTCGATGAACCCGAGGCTCTCGAAGATTTCGAGAGTACGCGAGTTCAAACCATCGGCTTGCCCTGCTCGCGCGGCTCCAGACTGCTCAGTCCGACACTCGTGTGAGATTTCAAAACGCTGAACCACGTACCGTTGTCGAGCTTTGCGGTCCGTTTGTCGAAGCACCGCACGGTCAAGCCGCGATCGGAATAGCGAGAGAGGACGTCGAGCGCCTGGAAGTGCTCATTTCCATGAGTCCTTTTTCCCACCTCGACAGAGAGGGGTGGGTACAGTCAGGTGTATGGACTCACCATGCAACCTGCTGGACCTGCGCCTATGATTGCGACGTCGACGTAGGAAACGTTTTCGCTGCCGTCGGCGGCTGAAGCGGCGGATGATTCTGGCGCCACCATTTCTCGTTCCGTCGTTCTGCTTGAAAGAAAAGCCTGCGAGGGAGAGGAAGGAGAGTCGTCGAGAGTAGCTACTGTAAGAGCAGAGGTGGAAGAGAGCGAGCAAGGATCTGGTCGTGCCGTCGATGTGGGGCGCAACGCGGAAACCAACTTCCGTGACGGCCGCTGACAACGCTCGTTTTTGGCAACGAGCGTTGTCAGCGGCCGTCTCGATCGCGGCAGAAAATCGGTCAGAGATTCTGGACTCGAGTGTTCTGAGTGTGCGAGTAGCATAGTCAAAGATGTAGTCGTCAAGAGTCGGAAACCCATGCCGAGATTGTCCCCCCCCGAAACTGCAAAGAAAAAAGAAAAAAAATCGACGACTTCGTTTCCGTTGCACCCGGGCCCTGAGTCCGCCTAAAGGTCACGTCGGAGGCGCAGCGCGCGGCACAAAGTCCTGCCTGTAGAGGATCGGTCGCGTCGCCCTCTCGGCGGGACTAGACCTGCGCGGTCGCTCCCGTTCTCGTATCGGCGGATCGTCTCCGCCATTTGATGATGCTGATGTTGTCCTTCGTCGCCGCCCGTTCAGCTCCTCGGAGGTCTTTTGCGCGAGCTCTTCATTTGTGGCGATGTGGTCTTCCCCCGACGAAGACGATGACGATGGTGCAGAAGTGGAAGAGGAGCTCGGGAGAAGGTGTTTGGGTGGTCGGAGGGTGAGGACGATGATGCAGCCGATGACGAGGAGGATGAGGAGGAAGATGAGTTGACATTTGCCAGATCGGCGTTGATACCTGCCGCGGGACGAGACGTGGTTCAGCTCGTGTGACCTCAGCTCGGTGCGTCGAATTACCGAGCCTCACCTCGTCGCCTGGGTCAGTTCCTCGACCGCGCCCTTGACTTCCGTATTCATCTGCTCGACGTTCCAATCCACCCGATCGAGCAAAGTCCCCTGATCGATCACGAGGCTCGAGAGGTCTTTAAACATGTCGGCGAGGTCGGCGATCGACTGCGCAATCGAGTGGATCTCGGCGTTGCGGCGGTCGACGGCGTCGGTCGCGGCGAGGGTCGAGGGGGCAAAGAGTTGTTGCTGGGCGAGGGAGGGGGTGCCTGGAGCGAGGGCGTTGCGAGACTGGGCGGTGGAGCAGGGCGAGGGGTCGCGGTCAGCCTTTTTCTTCCTCCTGATGATTTCTTCGGGTAAAACCTGCCGTGTCGCCGCCGTTTCGCGCGCGACTCACCGTCTGTTCGTCGTCTGCCAATGCAAAGAGCGGGTCGTACGCCGCCTTGGTCTGCATCTCGACCGCTCTCGACTCGTGCCCTTTCAGTTCTGTACGCGGATCGAATTCGGTCATCAGCGCAAACTTCTTTCAGTTCTCGCCCCGAATGCCAAGGGACTCACGTCGCAGGTAATCGGCCTGCTTCTTCCTGAAGGTGGTGCTCAACTCTTGGACGCGGGTGGCGAGTGCGGTCTGGACATTGGCGGCCATGATCAAGTCGATACGCTTCAACTCTGCCTCGACCGGATCTCGAGGTCGGTTCGCGAGGAGGGACTGGGACTGTTCGGCGATGCGGCGGATGTGCGATTGGCATGTCCGGAAATCCTGGGTTCGCGGCCAAGACGGCGTCAGTGTCCGGGTTTCGTGTGCACGGAGAGAGCAGGGTGTACTGACCGCTGTGATGGAGGTTGCGAGTGCTTCTATTTCGCGTTCTTCGGCTGAACGGTCCTTGAACCCGGGCAAGAGGTGTTTGGCGTGCAGCTTGTCGAGTTGGACCACTGTGTGCGGAGCGGTGAGTGACATGACCTCTCGGCCAGGCAAAGGGGCGGTGCGCACTCTTTGGCTTGATGGCGAGGACAATGTCGTCGACCTTGTCTGCCCAGTCTAGCCATCGCGGCGGCAAGTGGTGCGCCCCACTTGACGGTGGCTTGCTCCTCCTCGCTCGCCCGAGTGCCGGAGTAGACAGTAAGCCTCGTGAATGATCTGCGCCTTGAATGAGCCCGGCGGTCTCTTCCGCTTCGAGGAGGTCGTCGTCGTAGTCGTCGTCGTCGAGGTAGCGCGGCGTGAGCGGAGTCGGACCGACTCGACTCTCGCGGTACGAGAGGAACAGCGAAGTCCGACTGCGCGTGAGTGGCGGCTGCATCCCACTCTAGTCTCAACCCGAGCAGCTGTAGAGTGCACTCTCGCTCTCAAGTTGAACGACGACCACGACAAAGTGGCGAACTCTCTCGCTCTTCCTTCCCGCACTCTCGTCGCTTCCGGGGATCGGAGAGCACGGCACGCGTACAGCAACTCGAGAGACTCGCTTAGGAGCAACTCATCACGGCGGCGGGAGCATGCAGGCGACTCAGTCCACCACGGCGACGACGACGACGACGGCAGCAGCAGACTCGAGGTCGCAGCTCTTTGACAATTGTGAGTGGGCGCACACGCGGAGGACCAGTGATCCAGCTCAGGCTGACCATCGCATCTCGCCCGCAGATGTGTACTATGCAGCCGAGGCCGCGAGGATAGCCCGCGATGCCTGCGAAGGGACCGACGAACTCCAGAAGCGCATCGACCAGCTCGAATCAGAGCTCCAGGTCTGGAAGTTGGGACACCAGGAAGCCTCTAAGCAGGCCAGGGACGCCCAGAAACAGCTAGACGTGCGTCTCGCCTCTTCCTTCTCCGAACCGCCGAAAACTGATCGCGCCTCTGCACTCGCACAGATCGGAGACCAGATCGCCTACTGCGTCCTGGACGGTGACGGGTGCATCTTTCACCGAGACTTGATCTCGAAAGGCCGCGAAGGCGGTCGCGAAGCCGCGCGCCTCCTCAGCGAGCACGTCTCGAATTACGCCGAGGACCAAGGCGTCAAGGGCCAGATCACCGTTATTATTCACATCTTTGTAAACAAGCAAGGCCTCGCCAAGGTCCTGTCGGTGAGTCATCATCTCCGCCTCCGGCTCTATCTGCGTGGCTCTGGGAGGAAACTGACTCGGTCTCTCCACGCGCGCGCGCGAAAAGTCTTGCGACATCGCCGACGAAGCCACCTTCTCCAACTTTTTGCTCGGACTCAATGCCGCCCATCCCGGTATCCTCGTCAGCGATGTCGGCGCCCAGAAGGAAGCCTCGGACGCCAAGCTGTCGCACTCGCTCCGCCTGTACGCCAAACTCCCTTCGACCAAAGTCGTCATCGCCGGCGCCGCCCACGACGGCGGCTACGCCCACTTGTTCTCGTCCCTCGAGACCGAAGCGCCACTCTTGTTCCGCAAGATCACCCTCCTCAAGAGCTATGCCGACTCGGCGTTCGAGATCAAGCGCCTCAGTCTCCGGACGACCTACTTTGATCGCCTCTTTGAACCGCGCAAACTCGTCGCGTACGGCGGGGGCGGGGGTGCGACCAACTCTTCTTCTTCGGGCAACAACACGTCGACGACGGCGACTCCGAGAAAGACGACCCCGAAACCACCGGCCACGACGCCCGGACCGCCGCCCGCCATGGCGCCGCCCGTCGTGCAGAAGAGCGCCGCGACGTCCTCCTCCGCCGCCGCCGCGACCCCGAAAGCGTCAAAGCAACAGCAGCAGCATGAAGGATGGAGCACGGTTGCGGCGACCAAGCCGAGCAACAAGGCGGTCCCGAAAGAGGAAGCCGGTTTCACCAAGGTGGTCAAGCCCCTCAAGCTTCGTCCGACCGACCCGGCCAAGGTGGGGCCTGCTTGTTCTTTCTTCGGTCACTTGTACCACGCCTTGACATACTGTATGCTGACGGGGTCGGAATTTCTTCTTTTCGTTAGCCTCTTTTCAAGCAAGTCCCGCCGGTGTGCAACCAGCACTACCTCAAGTGAGTCAGCGCCCCGCCTCGACCTCGATCGCATCCACTGACCGACACCACCCCCACAGCCCGCCTTGCCACGATAACTGCCGCTACGGTCACCACTACGCCCTGACTCCCGCCCAGCTCGTCGAGCTGAAAGCAAACGCCAAGAAGAGCCCGTGCGTCGCCGCGCTCAAGAGCAAAGAGTGCCGCGTCCCCGGGTGCCCGCTCGGTCACGTGTGCCCGTACGGCGCCAAGTGCAAATATGGTGACACGTGTCGGTTCAACACGCCCGGTAAGTCACGCCCTCTGTTTTGCGCTCTCAACCGTCGCTTTCTCTCTCGCTTGTGAGCTGCGAGGCGTGATCCGCGAGCCTGACGTGCGCTCCGTACTTTTCCCTTGCAGGGCTGCACCCGCCCGGTACTCCCGGTCGTCGCGACGGAGCGGCGTGGAAAGGCAACGACGGATTTGGTACCCGCAAGGCCAAGTCTTCGTCGAGGCCCAATGGGATGGACGGCGACGACGACAGCGGGTTTGAGACGACTAGCAGCGTCGACTAAAAAGAAGTCGCTTTAATCTGTCGAGGTTCCTCCTTTCGCTTTTCGCTTTTGACCAAAAAAAGTACGTAGTCAATATGCAAGCGAAAACTCGTCGACAACAAGTATCATCCGATGTTGCCTGTACCCAGATGGGGACGAGGAGCCGAGTAGGGAAGACGCTGCTGCATCGCTTTCGGATATGTAAGTGGTGATTTGCGACCCAGGTGAGCGATCGGATCGCTGCTCCTGCGGCCGCAAACATGATGAGTGTCCGGATCGCTCTCTTTGACGCAGTCTTTCAAAAGCTCACGAGATTGTTCCCTACAGATCGGGATCTGATTGCCATCATGCACAAGGAAAGGGGCAGGGATTGCCGGACGAGGCGCAAAGAAGCACGCGCTCGAGAGCGGAGGGAGGACCTTCTCGACCGCGACCGGTCAACCTGCAGGGTCAGCCTTTGTGTGTGTACCACCCTGTTTTGCAGGGGAGCTATTTTCAGACCCACCGCGACGGTCCTCTGCAGGGTCCCCATATGCATGCGGGCATCAGGATAGACTTTCGACTTCGGTTTCAGCTCGGTCGCGCGACGTCGCACGACCGCAGCGCACTTTTTGAGCGATCCCGCAATCAACTGCTTCTTTGTCCTGTGCCTTTCGCTCTACATCCCTTTCGACGAGCTTGCCCGCTCATCGACCGCGCTTTGGTCCGCTCCCGCCTACTCCTCCGAACCGCACTCGGAAGCAAGCCCTTCGACAATCACACTTTCTGCTCGAACAATGTCTGACATTGAGGATGCCTGCGGTCCGACTTCGGTCGGGCGAGTCGGCCTACGAGTCGGCGCAATCTTTGTCATCTTGGTGCGCTCTTGCGGGCTCGCTCATCTCAGGGTTTCGTGCTGAGTGCGCGCGGTTACCGCCACCTTCCTTTCCAGGTGACCTCTGTCTTTGGGACCATGTTCCCGATCCTTTCCAAGCGGGTCCCGTTCTTGCGGAGAGCGATTCCGGGCTCGCTCTTCGACTTTGTCAAGTGAGCGCTCGCTTCCATCGCGCCCTTGCGGTGGAAACCTGCCCCGTCTTTGTCTTGCCGCTGACGCCCAGCCGATTCGTGTCTGCACAGATTCTTCGGAAGCGGAGTCATCTTAGCGTACGTCGTTTGGTTCTTTTCCTTGGCTGCAGCTTCACATGGGGAAATGATTGCTGACCATTTCCTGCGTCAACAGGACCGGCAAGTCTGCGCTTCGCCCTGCTTCCCACTGCATCTCCCTGACTTCCTGCCTCGCGCATTCAAACAGGATTCATCCATCTCTTACAGCCGTCAACCGAAGCTCTTGGTGGTATTCGTTCCGAGGGAGGATGTCTCGATGACGCCTGGGGGGACTACCCGTATGCGGTGCGTACTCTCCTACTCGGGCGGGGTCGTCTTCTGCTCGGACGGCTAGCGGGTCACGGGTGCGAAAAAAGCGTGGGATTGTGGCACTGACGCTCTTTGTTTGTACTGGATAGTTTGGACTCTGCCTGCTCTCCTTGTTCCTGACTTTTGTGACCCAAATGGTCGCCTTCCGACTCGGCACCGAAGCCCTCGCCAAGCTCGGCAACTCCTCTCCTCCTCACGTCCACGTGATGGGTCACCCGGGCCACGTCCAGGAGCAGGACCGGATCGCCTCGACTTCGGGGAGGACGAACGGATCCGAGGATGAGACGGCGGTCCGGGCTGACTCGCTTGAGAAGGGGTCACTCGCTGACGAAGACGAGGAGGCCTTTCTCGACGCGAGTGAGAAGAACCCCGTCGTCGCGCAGGTGCGTAAAGAATCCCAACCCTTGCCGTCTGAATTCAACGAAGAAGAAAAAGCTGAAACCGCCGTTTTGTTCTCGGTGCGGGGGGAACAGATCATGGGCGTCGCGACGCTCGAGTTTGGAGTTTGCCTACACTCGGTCATTATCGGCTTGACGCTCGCTGTGACTGAGGACAGTGGCTTCGATGTCCTCTTTATCGTGATCATCTTCCACCAGGTGCGCAGTCCGACTTTGCTTTTTACGCATTTCTCGAAAGGGACTACTGACCTCCGTGAACCGATTTTGGTGCCTCGCACTACAGATGTTTGAAGGTCTCGGTCTCGGTACTCGTAAGTCTGTCTGCCTCAGGGGACACCCCTTCGGACCAACATTTGACGAAATCTTGATTTACATACCCAGGTCTCGCGTTCCTCCGCCTCGAGCGACAATACTCCTGGATCCCCTGGCTCGGCGCCTGTCTCTACTCGCTCTGTACTCCCATCGGGATGGCGATCGGTCTCGGAGTTCGTGAAGGTCTCGTACGTACAGCCCGTTCCCAGCGCAAGAAAGTCAATTCCCTCCCGCCCGAGTTACTAACGTTGTTGGGTGGGATGGACAGAACATGAATGGGGCGACGGCTTCTATCACTTCGGGAGTCCTCGACGGGATCTCATCCGGGATCTTGCTCTACACGGCTCTGGTCGAGCTCATCGTGAGTGGCGAAACCTAAAAAAAAGATGCCCGCTGACACGAGTCTCTCGTTTCTTGTCCCGTCCGCCCGCCTGTCTGTCCGTCGCAATAAGGCCCACGAGTTCATCTTCAACAAGTGAGTTGCCCCCGTCTCATCACAGGGCGAGATTTCCCTGCCTCCCAAAAGGCCGAACCAAGAAAAACTGACCTTACTGTGATCGCCAACCGAACCCCGTGACATAACAGGCTGTACCACACCTGCTCATGGCTCCGTCTGTGGTTCTCGCTCGGAGCGTTCGCGATCGGAGCGGGTCTGATGGCCCTGCTGGGCAAGTGGGCTTAAGGGCTTTGTTGCCCGAGTTTGGGATGGTAAGAAAGGACTCCGAACAGTCTTGAAGGGACGCCGTCGCAAACAATAGACCAGATGACGCATGTGCGCATACGTATAGAGCAATGCAACCCCTTTCGTGCCTCCTCGCGTTCGGGTGACGATGGGATGCAGGGCTCAAGAGCTTTCCGAGACCGCAAAAGCTTGCGGAGAAGGAACGAGCGTCACGAAGACGACGTAGATGGGGAACTGCTTTGTGTTTTGATCTCATTTCAGTCGTTTCCAATCGAGATGGGGCTTGTTGGGGGGAATTTAAGCGGCAAGGACCTGTGTGAGAGAAGAGCGCGCGGAATCAGTTGTAGATTCCTGGGGACAGAGAGAGAATAGAGGGGAGGAGGCTGTACCTCTGCCTTGAGCTTCATGGATGACTCTGAGCCGTCCTTGTCGAGGAGGGCGATGTAGTGCTCGACGTACTTGCTCTTGGCCTCTTCGGCCGAGACGCCCTTTTGCTCGTTCCATGCGGCCCTGTGTGTCGCGAGATGGTCAGTCACAGCAGTGGAAGAGAGAGAGAGAGTGTGTGTGTGATGGGAGACTTGCCACTTGTATTTGCCGGTAAAGTCCATCATTCCTGGCTTGGGGGAGGAGTTGTCGCCGACGGTGGCCTGCTTGAAGAGGCCGTAGAACTGCGAGCAGCGGACATGGGGACGGTCAGCGGATGTACGGGTCGAGAGAGAGAGGTCCCTGGTAAGACTTGCGAGGAGCTTGTCGTCCTGGGAGGGCTTGACGGGACCGTCTGGGGGCAGTTCGCCGCTGCAGGTCGGGGGGTCACGTCAGTCAGGGCGGCATGGCAGAGGGTGAGAAGGAGGCTTACACCTGCTTGACCGCCTTGTCGAATTGGGTGCTCGTGTAAGTCGTCATGGCGTTCGAGTGCGTTTCGTTGGGTGACAAGAGTACTGTACTGTACGTCGCTCCGAGACGACGTCGGCATTCGATCCCCCGCTCAGTCCCCGCTCACTCTAGCGCTCGAGAGCGGGAATCGCGTGTATAGAGACTCGGAACTACGCTACTTATCGCAAGCAACCCACCCAGGAACGATTCATCCTCGGCCAAGCGAAAGAGGACGTCTTCCCCTCCCCACCCCTGTCATCTCGGTCTCCGCCACCAGCCGCCCCTCGGACCCGACGTAGGACTACGGTGACGCCCTAGCACGGGCTACGGCCATCCATGGCAGAGTCACTGGGTCAGTCTACCACTCCCGATCACCCGCGGCAGGTGACGTCGACGCCTCGCCGACCTCGAGTACTCACTCCGTCTTGCTCGGACACGCATACGCAGCAGTGCCATCATTGGCGACGACATCGACGAAACCGTCCACGAACCACCCTCTCACCCCGCAAGAGATTGAACTCAAACTCGCTTCCCCTTCCCTGACCGCGCCAGGTTCAATCCCCACCGCCTACAGCGCAGAAGAACCCAGTTCGCTGCTCGAGAGAAGGGCTAGTAGCGCTACCCGCAGGGTGAGTACCGTTCGGTGACATTCTCTCTCTCTCTCTCGACAGCCGGTCAAGCCGTTTAGTCTCACGGAGCTGACCCCCGCTCTCTGGAACTTGGAACAGCCATCGCATTCCTCGGCCATCACGAGTGCGACTGACGGTACCGGCACCGAGGACGAAGCGCACCCGTCTTCGCCACCACTCCACCGGGCGGGCGTCAACCTTCCCCTCTCGGCCATCTCCGAGACCGAAGACGCCCTCGGGTCCGGCAGCGACGCAGAATCCGACGCCTCCAGCCTCGCAGCCACCACCACCCGCCCACTCGGGCAAGGGCCGGAGCGCGCCCAAGCTGGCGTTTTCGGACAGGGCGGCGGCGCGGGTGGGGCGTTCCTCGAACCGGTCCGGACCAGTCGCGACAGCGGAGGTTTGAGCGAGAACGTCACCCTCAAGAGTGGGTACTTGATGAAGAAGGGAGAGAGGCGCAAAGCGTGGAAGAAGCGATGGTTCGTACTCCGCGGTGGTCAACTCGCCATGTACAAAACCGACAAGGTGCGTAGAGCGGCTCCACAGATTCGACCAAGTTAGCTGCTGCTGACCCCCCCTCACCTCCGCCCGCCTCCCGCCTCGAACATAGGAATACCGCCTGTTGCGTCTGATCCCGTTGTTCGATATCCACGCCGTCGCCCCCGTCGAACTCAAGAAGCACTCGTACGCGTTCGGGATCGTCACCCCGCGCCGCACCTACTACGTCACCGCCGACTCGGCCTCCGAAGTCCAATCCTGGTGTCGACAAATCGAAGCTGCGAAAGCCGAGTACGCGGCGCGCGCGACGAGGTTGAGCCTCGACACGCCGACGGGGACGGAGGAATACCCGACCCCGGTGGCGGGGACGACGCCGATCCCTTCGCCGAGGCATGCGGTCGACGCGATGATGATGACCACCCAGCCGGAGATGTTGGCGTCCCCTTCCGACACGACAACGGCGGGGGCGTATCCTCGAGGAATCGCGATTCCCGGAACGAGCGCTCCGCCAACGAACGGCTCGTTCGCCCCCGCCAGTTACGCCACGACCGCCTCTTCCTCTTTCAACGGCGGCGGTTCGGCGCACCCCGGCGCCACCACCCTCGGCACCTCGTACGCGTCGACTTCGTCGTCCTCGCTCGGCGGCGGCGGCGGTTCGCGCGCTCCGCCCAACTCGCTCGTCACCCCCGCTCCGTTCCCCTCTTCATCCTCAGCCTCCCCACCCTCGTCAGCCGCGTCCTCGTACGAGCATCACCGTACGGGATTGGGATTGCATTCGCCTACGGGACTGGATGCGAGGCTCGAACAACTTGATCTGGACGGGACGGGCGCGTTCGGAATGGGTTACGGGTTCGGGACGGCCACCACGGGGACTGGACCTTCGCCGACGACGACGGTGCCGTCGAGTGGTCTACAACGGGCGACGAGCAGCCGGAGGAGCGAGACGTCTCCGGCTGGACGGTCGGTCTCGTCTTCCGCCGGCCTCATGAAGGAAGGTGGCGCCGCCGGCGCCCCTTCCCCTTCGATGCGGGACAGGTCCGCTTCTACCGCGACTGGATCGTCGTCCCTCGCTGTCCCTCCTCCCGGCGGCGGAGGAGGATTCGTCTCGAGTTCTGATGACGAAGAGGCGTACGAACCCGGTTCGGAGTATCCGACGTTTTCGCCGTCTGGGTTGGTCGCACCTACGACTTTGGGAGGTCCTCCGACTACCACCACCAGCCAGCAGCAGCCGCTTTCATCCCCGCCTCTGCAGCAACAGCAACCGCAGCAGCAGCAGACTCGGAGCGGATCGGGCTTTGCGGACCCGAACAAGGTCATCTTGTCGGGGTATTTGATGAAGCAGGGCAAGCGCAAGACGTGGCGCAAGAGGTGGTTCGTCCTCACGAGTGGGATGCTCATGTACAGTCGATCTCACATGGTGCGTTGCGCACTCAAGACCCTCCTCTCGGAATCGTTCGCTTCTGTCAGGCTCGTCGACTGATCCGATCATTTGTCCGGTGTTTCTTTGAACGCACAGGACCAGAAGTACAATCGGCAGATCCCGCTCAGTTCGATTCTGGACGCGATCGAGTACGAAGCTCCGTCGCCTTCGTCCCCTCACCACGCGCAGAAGCGGTCCTCGAGCGCGACCAACGCGGGCGCCACTTCTCCTCACGGGGGCCCGCCTCACGGCGGCGGTGGAGGGCTTGGCGGCGTTGGTGGCGGCGCTGGCGGCGGTGGTGGTGGCGGTGGTGGCGGTGGTGGCATCGGCGGTGGTGGAGGTGGGGAGAATCGAGCGCTCGAGCACGCGTTCAAGATCATCACGCCGAAACGGACCTACCTTGTCTGTGCGCCCTCGGAGGAGGATGAGATCAAGTGGCTCGCGGCGTTGCAGTGCCTCGTCGCGCGGCGGAATCAACAAGCTCACGCTCCCACGGCGGCGGCGACTGCACCTCCTCCTCCTCCCGCTCCCGCTATCGCACCGCCCGTGCCTTCCACCGGGCTCGCATCGCACCAGACGTCAATCCCCCCGCCGACGGCGACGACCACAGCCGCACCTACTTCAGCCGACGTGCCGCCGGCACGACGTCCGAGTCAGACTGGCCCTCCACCGGTATCGAGACCCTCCATTCACGGACGCCACCGGAGCGTGACGGACGCGGCGAGACAGGCAGTCCGGGACGTCGAGTTAAGGTTCCAAGGTGTGCCGGTGCGAGTCGCCGCCGCTCCATCGGCAACCGCACCGTCGAAGCCGCCGGGAGCTGCGAGCCAAAGCCAGCCTGCTGCCTGACGAGCGCGCGCGCTCGGAAAGTGAGCTACTTCTGTACAAAGCTGTAACTACTATATCTGCGACGTTTCTCATCGTGTCTTTTTGGCAAACCCCGTACTTTCGTCGGCTTCTTACTTTCGTACGACTTCCTCCTAGCCTCCTTTCACTGGAAAGCCATGAGATACGTGATTCGCTACTCAAGTCTATATGGCGTGTCCGCGGTTCGACCGACGCTCGGGCCTCGCGCGGAGGTGGCAGTCTTGCGAAGGCGTTCGCGACATCGCTTGCTCTCTCTCTCCCTCTCTCTTCTCACATTCGTATTCCGCAGATGGAGCTCGGCCCATTTAGTCATGCGTGCCTACCACACTGACCCATGGGAGAACGCCGACACGAGGTCGGTGCCGCCTGCGCGGCGAGCGGCTTCTGAGCGCCGATGCAGCCGCCGTCTCGTCTTTTCGCCACTTCACCCTCCCTCTGACCGCGCGGAATGGCTTGCGACTCTTCCATGATGCTCCAATGACCCGTCAAGACTACCGAAGCTCGTCCGCCTCTCGCCCGCACCGGTACTCATCGTGTGCTGCCGCTTCCTTCCCGCCACCCTCGGGCTCGCTCGGTCACCGCTGACGTGGGCTCGGCTGAGCCTGAAAGGCGCGGCAGTCCTATCAAACCGGTACAAATAGGTAGGTGGAGCACATAGCAGCACGTCGCGCAGTCGGATGGCAGAGCTGAAACCACTTCCCAACGTCAGCAGATCAAGACCGATGACTGCACGACCTTTCATCCCCTCGCTCGTTTCACTACCGACGTAAGAGCGCGCTGTACCGCCACTCGCTTTCTTCAAGGACCCGAGTGCGTCATCCTCCTTGCAGCAGTCAAGCCCCCCGCGGCGGAGTTCAACCTCCGCGCCGAAATTCCAATTTCTGGAGTTCAACCTCTCTCCACAAGAAGTCAAGCGTCAACGTAACAAGGAGAAGGAGGAGGAAAGAACAAGAAGCTATACCCGTACTCTAGGAGCGCAGACTGACGACTGCCGGACGATGACACGCATCACAGGTCAAGCGCAAGGTTGACGCCACCGTCAAGCCACTTTGTTCAAGGTGGGTCGCTTTCTCGGGCTTCCAGCTCCTTCCGTCGGTTCAGGTGACCCCCTAGCCTTCGGTCGTCGTCCCGGCTTTCGACCAAGTCGGGACGGGGTGCAGCTCGCGCTCGTGCCTTGACCTCGTACCTCGTTCGCACTATTGCGTCTCGTTTTTTCGTTTCTTCGTTCGGTTGCCCCTTCCGGGGCTCGTGTCACTCGGATTCTGCATCGATTGTTTGGTTGACAAGAGGAGGTGACCCACTCAGTCACAAGCTGCGTTGACTGACTGCCTACTTTGCCCGCCCGTCCCCGTTTTTGCAGATCCCGGCCGACCGCAGAACATGCTCTATGGAAGCACACGCGCCTTCAGTCTGATTTATCCTGATAACTGTTCCCAAGTGTGAGCTCCCTCTTGTAACGGCGATTGTTCTCCGTGGAGAGGGTCTATCATGAAGAGGAGATCGACGCCCGCTGTGGAGATGGAGTTCACTCTTTCCGCTCTCATCGCAGGTTCAACCGCGTCTTATTTCCCAACGTATCGGAAGAGCTTGTAATGGATATGTGTAACAGTGCCGTGCTTATACCTGAGCATGTTCCGAGATAGGAGATGGAAGGGACAGCTTGGTGGCAAAACAGAAAGCACGCGCAAATTAGACGGTTACGCATCGCAGCGGGCAGACAAGCGGCAGAGCAAGTTCTGCACTTAACCGGTCGTTCAGGCAGAGCACCGAGATCACCGCTGGAGGCAACCAGCTAGCCGCAAGGAAGAGAAACGGAAGCTTTCCTCCGTCCGCTACCACCCTCGGACTGCACCGGAGGTCACGTTCGCAGATGTACAGGCGCAAGAAGAGATTGTCAAGCGACTTTCCAAGTGTCCGGCTCCGTTCCGACGCCGATCCGAGGCTCCAGCTGCTCTCGAGCTGCTGTATAAGAGCTGAAACGAAGCGGCGGACGAGGCGGCTTCGGATCAGCTGTCCAAGCCGCTTTTCGCCAGTATCCCAATGCTCCATTTGATTGCCTTCGCTCCTCAAAATCGCTGCATGCGTGTTGTCGATGCGTCTCCAGCTGCTGACGATGATTGTGAAAGTTTTTCCCCGAGAGTTCGGCGTCGAGTCGTCCGGCCGCCGCAGTGCCCTCCTCTAGCACAGAGTTGCTGCACTCGGATAGAGACCGAGGGTGAGCACCTGTCAGGCTACAGATCAGCCGCACCAACTCGCCAGACTCACGGAGCGGACAGGCCGCCTCTCTCGTCATCGACACCGCCTCGCTGCTTTTCGTCAACGTACGTTACTCGACTGCAGCCACGCAGCCTGATTGGGCACGTGGACCCCTACAGTACTCCAGAGAGGCTATAAGATATATCGAGCGCCGGTCGCTCTCAACAGAACCCCGTCTCTCGACTCCGCTCGTCGTCCTCGTCGACGGCAATGCGTCGCCGTTCGTCCATCGCTCTGCCCAACTTTGGCAACAGGAGAGGGTCAAACGCCAGCGCAGCGTCGTCCGTCAAGGAAGAGATCGTCAAAGACATCTTCCAGTGCGTCGCATCCCTTGGGCATCGTCATCGTTGTGGTCGCCGTCCCCGCGGCCGTCGGCAGCCAACGTCGGCTCAGGCACCTTATAGGGACTGCGAATGGAGCATGCACTGATTCAGATCGTTTTGCAGTGTCGGACTCGTCAACCTCGGCAACAGCTGCTTTTACAATACCATCGTCCAGTCCCTCTCGGCGACTCAGCCGCTGTGCGATATCATCGCCGAGGCTCCCGAGTCCTCCCCCGCCCTGCGATCTCTCTCGCCCGCCTCGACCGACTACAATCCCGACCTCGATGCGCTCCCGGCCCCCCTGCCGATGACGGCGGCCCTGCTCGTCTTGCTCGACAAGCTCGACCCGACCGCAAAGTCCGAAGGAGCCGTCGCGTTGGGCAAAAAGGCATTCAACCCGAAGAGCCTCCTCCGGCAACTCAGCTTGAAGCACGACGAGTACGCCGAGGCGACCCAGCAGGACTCGCACGAGTGCTTGCGGCATTTGATCGACGGCGTCATGATGGAAGAGCAGGATGTGAGCATTGCTCGCGACAAGCGCCGACTTCTCTGTCCTCTGATACTGACAGATCGACATTGAACGGCAGCTCATCAAAAAGATCCTCGAAATGACGCCGGACCACCACTCTCATCGTCCGTCCATGCCCTCGCGGAACGCCACCGCGCGACCTCTGGGCGAGGGAGCGCACGACTCCCAACCGCCCAAGACTCCGACGACTCTGAGCCCACAGAACGGCCGGGAAGGCGGAATCCCCGCGACAATGTCCGTGGCTACAAGTGCGGCGCCGGAGGAAGACGAGAGCGGAAACGAGTCTGACACCTCGTCGTCCGGATCCTCGTCTTCTTCTTCTTCTTCGTCGAGCAGCGAAGACGACGAGGTATCCGACTCGGAGGTCGACGAGCGGAGACTGACGCTGCGTCAGCGCAAGCGGCGCGAGTTGCGACCGTTCGTGGGCAGCATCTTTGAGGGCAAGCTCGCGAGTTTCATCATCTGCGACGAGTGCAAGAATGGTGAGTGCGCGCGTTCGAATAACGAGTGCCCGACACAGCGATGCATACTGACACCCGAGCCATTTGACAGTCTCGCTTACGAAGGAGGACTTCATGGACTTGTCTCTTTCGCTGCGAGACGATACCGGCAACAAGATGCGAAAGGTGAGATCGACCCAGCCTGGTTAGCCGTCGATACCCTACGCTGACGTCATACACCCTCGCACAGCGCGACCGCATTCGCCGCACGCTGCAAGCAGGCTTCTTTGGCCGCAAGTCCGGCAAGACCAGCTCGGGTGACGACAGTGGCGCCACCTCCGGCTCGAACGTCAAGCAGGCCCCCAACGGCGTTGCGCGGAGTCGAGGTTCGCACAGCGAGTTCGAGGGCAGCGAGTCTCCCTCCGAAGCCGACGAGACGGACGAGGACCACATCCGGCCTGCGGGGTTGCGGGCCAAGGCGGATCTCGACGGCACGCATGCGACCAGCGTCCGCTCCCGGATCAACTCGCTCGACCCTTCCCAGCTCTCGCGAGCGGACGAGAAGGCGCACGCGACATCGTTGCCGGTGCCTACCAAGTCCGGGCGCGAGCGCGATCCCTCCCCGCTCGGTCGCGCGGTTTCCATCCTCAGTCAAGGCTCGCACAGCGAAGGTCACGGACACCACCATCATCTCTTCCACCGGCGCCCCAAGATTCCCAAACCGACCGCCGAGCAGGTCGCGTACATCAAAAAGGTCCTCGTCGACATTCCCGGTCCGGCTTCGGTCGCGAACGCGCCTCCTGCCGGTTTGCGCGTCGCGCATCCGCCCGGCTCGCGACCCGCTTCGTCGAACACGGACGCCGGCACGGCTTCGGACAGCGGCGCCAGCTCGGTCGCCACGTCCCTCTCGCAGCTGGACTTGAGCGCGCCGATCCAAGCGCCCAACCCGGTCGTCTCGTGGCAAGACACGGACCTGTTCGAGTGCTTCCGGCAGTTCACGAGCGTCGAAGTCCTCGAGGGCGAGAACTCGTTCGCGTGCCAGAACTGCTGGAAGTGGTTGAACCCCGAGCTCGAGGCGAAGCGCAAAGCGGACAAGGCGCAGCGCCGAGCGGAACGAGCCGAGCGCCGTCGAGTGCGGAGGGCCGTCAAGCGTGGCGAGGATCCGCACGCGCTCGCGACGCCGTGCGCGAGCGAACATGAGGCTGTGATGACGGATGATGACGACGAGCGTGACCCCGCCGCCGACCGGACTGCTCGCAACACGCCCTCGCACTCGCCCCGGTTGGGAAGCACTTTCACGCCGCTCAGCACGATCCCGTCGATTCAGCCTCTCGACGGCTCAAAGGTGGTTGCGTCTGAGCCGGAACACCTCGAACCGAACGCAGCGCCTACCGAGAAGACGGCTTCGTCCAGTACTCGCGCCGCCGGCGGTGGCGGCCCGACGCGAAACCTTTCGATGTCTTCGGCGGCGACTTCTTCGCACTCCGAGATGCCGTCGATCTCGACCGACTACGAAGGTGGCGTCTCTTCCGAAGCTTTCGAGACGACCACGGACGAGGGCGAGGACGGTTACGAGTCGGAAGCTTCGCCCGGCCTCGATGACGCTGCCAGCTTGAGCGGCAGTCTGTCGGCTCTCCCGCCTCAGGGCGGCACTCCCCTGACTTCGTCCGCGCTCAGCGCCCAACAGCAGCAGCAGCAACAGAACCCGGGACAACCGATGAACCGGACCATTTCGCAAGCCGTGTCGGAATCGTTGCAGGCGCAGATCAAGCCGCTGCCGCCTCCGAGTGGAGGACCGCCGCCAAAGATCACGTCCAAGGAGCTCAAGTCTGCGACGAACGGTCACAGCAGCAACGGCAAGGGTGCGGCGAAATCCCCTGCCGCTGGCGGCAAGACTCGGACCAAAGTCCCGCCTCGGAAGCAGCGGCACATCCTCCGCCGCGCGCACAAGCGGTACCTGATCTCGCCGACCGACCTGCCGCCCGTCCTGGTCGTCCACCTGAAGCGCTTCATGCAGACTTCAAAGTCGAGTTTGTTCGGTTCGGCGTTTGTCAACCTCAAGAAGCGCGACGATCCGGTCTCGTTCCCGCGCGAGATGGACTTGACCCCTTTCTTGGCTCCGTCGGGGAAACCGCCGAGGTTGAACCCGAACGCGTTTGGATCGGACGAGCGTGGGCGAGGAGGCGCGCCTGCTCGAGCGGAGGAGAATGGCGACCACCACCACCGCCACCAGCAGCACAAGGTCGAGCTCGAGAAGGAAACGCACAACGCTCGGTACCGCCTGTACGCAGTCGTCGTCCACTTTGGTGACCTCAACACTGGTACGCTGCCCTCTTTCCTCGAGCCTAAACTCTCCGAGAAGCTGATGTTGGACGCCCCTTTTCACAGGTCACTACGCCTCGTACGTGTTGTCGAACCGGTACGGCAAGGGCGAACGAGCGGGTCGGGGCGAGCGCCGCTGGGTGTTTTGCTCCGACGAGGATGTCACGGCTGTCAGTGAAGCCGAAGTCTTGCGCTCGAAGGCCTACATGCTGTGCGTTCCTCTCAAGGGTTTCGCCTTTCTTGAAGGGGTTTCTCTGGAACTGACTCTTGCGTTCCATGGCACCCGCCCTTACAGCTTCTACGAGCGGGTCGACGCCAAGACGGGACAAGTGCCCAGCTCTGCGATCCCTGCGAACACGGCGGACGTGGACGTGCTGCCGATCCGGTCCGGAAGCAGCAACAGTGGCGGTGGCGAGGCCGCGTCGTCGTTGTCGGCGGCGGCGGCTCTTGCGCCTTCGGCCTCGACGACTCCTGCTTCCACTACTATGCCTTCGGTACTCGGGGGCGAGGTGCAGCCAGTGGCGGAACCGCTCTCGGTCGAGGACCGAGTGCCAGCCACGGTGCCCGAATGAAGCGGCCCACCCTGTGTAGATAAAGACCGCGCGAGACTTCTGGAGAGGACAGAGATGAATGAAGACGGATAGACTGTAACACTCGCTTATTGACAATCGCCTGTGTACTGTACCAGGTCGGAGGTGCGAGGTTGGGCTCGATCATGCTCGCGTGCGGCGATCTCCTCGTTGCGCTTCGAGCGCCCACCTCGCCAGACCGCGATCGACGATCAAACGGCTTCGACTTCCGCTCGCTTCCGCACGCGCTGCAGTCGTCCAGTCCGAGTCGGGACACTCAACAGGGCTATCGAAGCACTGCACGCGACAGTGTGCAGTCTCCTCCTCGCCGCATCTCTTCGAGCTGCAGCAGGCCGCTCACAAAGGCGCCAGGTCGCCGCCCCCCCCTCCCCTTGCCGCCGCGCAAACCGTTCCAGCCCACAACGCACGCTACAGGACGTACATCCATCAGCCGAGGAGCAACTGATCTAGGCACGGGCAATCAGGTCAGTCCGGCGCTTGTCATGCAGTCAGTCGCGTCCGAAGGGGTTACGCCGCGGACCAAAGGCGCCCGGAGACAGGTGCAGATGCAGATGCAGCGTCGCGCAGGCAGAGGGCAGGATCAGCTAGACTTGGTACAGGGGTCAAGGGGCTCAACAGCATGATGGCGTGTCTGAGGGGCTGCGCGGGCTGCGCGGCGCAGCAGACACCGAGACGAGATGGCACTTTTCGATCCGCAGAAGCAAACGCGCGCAGAAAGAGGCAGGACTGACCCGAGGGTCCGACATCTCTTGCAGCTACGCCGCGAGGACTCAACAGGACGAGGTTCTGGAAGTGAACCGCACCGACGACCTCGAAAGACATGGCGACTCAGTACGCCGTCTCGCAACCGCCAGCGACTTCGGGCACGGCAGCGGGATATCAAGACAAGACTGCTGAGTACAGCTACGGAGATCCGCAGCACAGTCCGGCTGCTGCAGCGGCGAGCGAGTTCGACCGTCATAACCGGCAAGAGAGCTGGCAAGGCACCACCAACGCCTCCGACTCGCCCTTTCCCATGCACCAGACCTTTTCCCCGCATATACCGCCTGCCTCGACGGGTACGCACCACCACGCCATCAGCGGAATCGGGAGTCCGTTCCCTCCGTTCTCCCCGCACGGTCACTTTGGCGACGCGCTCAGCAGCGGCACCGGCGGCGCGGGAGGCGAGGTCGGCGCTTCTCCCCAACATCATCAGCTCCATCACCCTGCGCATTCGCCGATTCACGCGGGCGAGCACGCTGGCGTGCCCGAGATTGGTCACGTCAGGTGCTACTGGGCCATCCTCTCGGCAGAACTCGAGTACGCCTACCTCGGTCCGGTCTTTGCGGCTCACCTCGGAGATGAAGTCGCCGAGCGGTTAAAGGGGACCAGCTTGCTCGACTGGGTCCATCCCGACGAGCGGGATCAGCTCGCCAAAGATTTGTTGCCGCATCCGGACCGCCTCGCCGGAGTCGAAGAGACCGGCGTCTTTGGCAGCGTGACGAGGTGCGTCCTGGTCCTCATCTACTAATCATGTCTCCCTTTGCGCCCTTCCGAAAAAAACTGATCCGTGCTTGGACGGTCCAACTCGCAGGTGCCGCTTCTCGCGCATCATCCGGATGATGCGCAATCTCGGACACCCGAACGTGCCGAAGGTACCAGAGGCTGCACTCTACGCGATCGACGACGACTGGCTGGACCTCGACGTGACGACGAGCTGGATCGCCGGAGACTGTTCCGCCAAGGGCAAGGGCAAGACGGCCGACGGTCGCACGCCCGGCGCCGTGCTCGCGTTTTTCCACGTCTCGAACGACAAGGACCCGGTGCAGGACAATGACGTCCATGTCCGGAACGGGTGGAGCAACTGGTGTGGCGTCTCGCTCGATTGGGGCCCTTACTTGTCGCCCAAGCTGTGCGAAGAGCTCGTCGAGACCCTCAAGCGCTTGACCGGCGTCGAGGTCCCCTCGAGGCCGTCGACGGGCCGTTCCGACGGGAGCGACAAGGGTACCCTCGGCGAAGTCCTGAACGGGACGGACACTCGCGATGCTGCCGACGACGCCGACGCCGACGCCAAATCCGAGGGCCCGCCCCCGCACGTGTTCCAGATCCTGGACCAGCTCGGACGCCCGATTGTGACGTTCCCGGAGCCGAAGAAGGGGCGCGAGTACGATGTCGAGCGGTACTCGACGCTGGCGCAGGAGGTTATGGCGAGGCCGGCCGAAGCGGCGCCGAGTCGGACGAGCTGTACGAGGAGGTACAGGAGCAAGCATCCCGAGTAAGCGAGCTCCCTCTTTCCTCTCGCTTCGACTACTGGGAAGGAAACTGACGTGGTCTCGTGACTCGTGTGCGCTAATCAGGATGCGGACGGGCGAGATGCACACCATCGAATCGGTCGTGATCATGTATGGCGACATCACCTTTGCGTGTTTCCAAACCGGCGGCGTCTACCTCAGCCCGAGTAGGAAACTCACCGGCTTGACGATCCCCGAGGGCCCTTCATTCGATGCCACCACGATCGAGGGGAAGCATTTCGCCCTCGAGGACGTTCCGACGACTCCGAATGTCAACAGCAGCGTCGGTCGCAAACGCTTTCCGTTCGAAGGGACCGACGGCGACGAGCAAGAGACGCAGCAAGCTGCGAAGCGTCAGCGACCGGCTCTGCAGCCGCCGACGTTGCCTCGCTTGCAGACGAGCGCTCCCTCCCCCGTCGGAGAGATGGCCTCGCCGCTGCAGAACAACCATCCTCAGCAGCAGCAAGGTAACGGACTCTCGATCTCGACTGCCGGTAACATGTTCCGTCAGAACCTCGAAGTCGACTCGATGTCTGCAGCGGGCGGGATCTCTCCGACTGTCGCGTCCGCTTCGGCGATCTTGGGCTCGCTCGGCGACGTCATGCAGCAGCGGCAGCAGCAGCGGACGCCGTTGCCCCCTTCTCCGCTGCAGCACAGCAGCACCAACCCCGACGGAGGACGCCTCCCGCCGCCCGCGTTCGGCCCGCAAGCGCATCACTCGGTCTCGCCGACGGCTCCTGTTTTCCCCCCACCTACGCCTTCCGGCTCGGGTCTCGGGCAGTCGTACGACGACGGCAACATGCTCCCGCCTTTACCGCGCTCGCCGTTCGAGCGGCAAGGCGGTACCGGAGACTCGTACTTCCCGCAAGGGTCGAGCTCGCATGCCGGTCAGGGAGGAGACGGCAAAAATCTCGAGCAAGGGCAGCCTTCTTCCTACGGCGGCGGCGGCGCGGAACTTGAAGCGAACGCGAGTGCCGAGTGGCCGCTCTTTGAGCGCCACGAGCGCCCGGGCGAACTGGCTGTGACTGGTCCGACCGGTGGCAAGCGCGGACGGCATCGCCCCGACGGACCGGTCTTCAAGCCCAACGTCAAAGCTTGCGAGAGCTGCGGCACCATTAACAGTCCGGAATGGCGCAAGGGTCCTTCTGGAGTCAAGAGCCTGTGCAACGCGTGTGGTGAGTTCTCTTGACGACTCGTGTCGCTCACGATGTATCCGGTTCCTGACGATCTTTCTTGCGATCTCCTCAGGTCTCCGGTACGCGCGCCATGTTTCGCGCGAGAAGAAGAAGGCGGAGCAGAGGGCGATCGTCGAGAGTGGCGGCACGATTCCGAAAAAGACGAAGAAGAAAAAGGCGTCGGCGGGAGGAGGTGCGAAGGCGTCCAAGGCGGAGCAGGTGAAAGAGGCGGCGGCGGCGGCGGCAGGCGGGATCAAGGACGAGCGCTCCGAGCATAACTCTGCCGGGTCGACGTCGGCTTCGGGTTCGGCCCCGAGTAGCCTGCCTCCGACGAGTCAAGCCACGTACGACGCTCATGCCGGCTATGCGCTGCCGTCTCCGCATGCCCAGCCTCCCGCCAAGCCGTACTCGCCGTATTACACCACCGCCCCGCCGATGCCAGGCCAGTACTCGCACGCGAGCACTCCGAGCCTGCACACGCCGCAGTACCCGTCTCCGCTTCCGCAGCACACATCTGCGAGCTACTTCCCCGCGATCAGCGCCGCGGCCGTCTCGTCGTACCCTTACTCGCTCGCCATCTCGGCCCCGATCACGAGTCACGCTCCCGTGTTGCCGTCTCCGCACGTCGGCGCCGGGTACGAGTACCCTCCTCATCCTTCTCATCTGCCGCATCCGGCTCTTGCGCAGTACCCGAACGGTGGTGGAGGGGGTCTGCACCCACCGACGAGCATGAGCTCGTCTCACTCTCACTCGCCTTCGTCGTACTCGCCCTACCCGCCTTCGCCGCACGCCCACTCTCCAAACCCAGGCGCAGCAGGGGTGCAGGCGCCGATGCATTCTCCGCACGGCCACGCAGCTGTACCGCCCGGGTGGGGACAACCGAGCCCGATCATGCACGGACCGCCGGCGGGATGGGTCCCCCCGCAGCAATCGCACTTCCAGTGGCCTCAATCCGGCCCGTACCATCGTCCACAGCAGCAGCAGCAGCAGCAAGCACAAGCCACGTCGTCGGAGCAGCAACAGCAGCAGCAGCAACAGTTCCGTCCGCAGCCGGTCCAGCGCCAGTCGGGCGAGACCTGAGGGTCCTTCCCGTCTTCCTACGAAATTCGATCCGAACATCCTCTTCCTGAACCATGTCATATCCTCCTTTCCGAGTCGCTTTCCCTGTCACCCCTTCTCTTTTGGGTTCAGCTCTTTCCAAGGTCTGACGCGCCTCGCGTTCCTCCCGTTCGATCCCTGTATACACTCTATGACCACAGAGCGTGTACGATTTCGCGTGCTTGTTTGTGTGTAATCGCGTGCTTGAGGAGACAGAATAGATTCGATTCACGAAAGAGAGAAAAATGGCATGCTACAGTGTTCTCACGAGAAACGTGAGGGGAAGAAAGCCCAAGGGAGACAAGAGATGAACAGGGGAAGGGAGAGAAAGGACCACTACGAGAAGGCGACGAACGCGCTCGCGTAGCTGACGCTCGAGTCGGACAAGTGCTCGACGTGGCTGCTCTGCTCGTACCGGACCCATTCGCACCTCATCGATGGCGCCTGAGGTCCACTTTGCGACGCTTCGAGGGCGGCAAGGGCTCCGAGGAGGACTCCGATCGGGTGACGACCGCAGATGGTGTTCTTGGTTTGGCGGAGGTAAGCTGCGAATTCGTCGTGCGCTTGCGCCGCACTCTTCTTGTCCTTCGCGGTCTTTACCTTCTGCTCATGGTCGTCGTCTTGCGTTCCGCCGCCGCCGCCGAACGCGATCGCCTCCATGCCGAGGTGATCGAGCTTTTCGATCCCTTTCCACACCGGACCACCACCACCACCACCCGCCGCCGCTGTCTTCTCAGCGAAATTCCTGCTCGTCAACGTCGATCCAGCCGCGAGGTCGTCCGAACCGGGAGGGTGATAGTGCGTGTACCGGAACCGGGTCCCCCAGTGACAAAAGTCGGACGAGATGACAAAGAGGGTGTGAGGATCGGCGAGGTACGGGGCGAGGAGGGCGCCAAAAGTCTTTTCGGACGAAGTCGAGATGGAACCGACGAGGATCGGAACGAGCTTGATGTCGCGACTGAGCGGGACGGGGGAAAGAGTGTTCAGGGCAGGGTTCAAGGCAGCAGCGGAGGAGGGAGGAGCAGCTGCGCAGTCGAATGGGACACTCACCCTTCAAAGACTTTGCGGATGTACCTGACCGCATGTGAAAAGACAGGAACGATCTTCTCAGTGCCTTTCTTATGATGTGGAGACGGCGGCAAGTATTCTGCACTCACGGGAGGTGCATCTCGATACTGTGAGGGCAAGCACGGCCTTGAGCTATCAGCTAGAGCTCGCAAAGCTTGTGATGCTCCGGTGGTTGCTTGGGAGATGCCGAGTGGATTTGCGTCCGCTCACCTGTGCTCGTCCTCGTCCGTCGAGAGATCCATGTCTTGGAACTTGCCGGTCTCTCGAAGCTCATTGATTGCTGCAGCGGTAGTCAACCCAATCATATCGTGGAGCAAAGGCGCGCGCCTCGAGTCAGTTCTCTTCCTGCCCTGCGCTCGGATTCCACCGCCGAAAGGGTTGACGAGAAAGAAATGACTCACTCTCGAGGTCGAGCGGGAGTTGGCCGATCGGAGTCTCGTAGGCGGAGCAGCGACTGAGGGCGCAGCCTTCAAGGTAGACGTGGTGCGACGGTCCCAGAACGAAAACGCGCTGACTGCAGGTTCGAATCGTGGGTATGGTTTAAGAACGAAAAGATCTCTGGTCAGAGCTGTTTCGATCACGAAAAAGTACCGCGCGTGTGAAACTGACATGTTTTCGACGTCTATGCACCGGTAAGCGAACGCGGCTGCTGGACCCGAGTAAGAATATCCTGCGTGGCTGATGATATGTCGGGAAAAGGTTCAGCTTCATTGCTCCGGAGGTGCGGGCGGATGTCGACTCACGGAGCGATGATGGCTTTGCAACCCTTTACGGGTGCTTGGCGGAGCGGCTCGCCTTGCTTCGGGTTGGCGGTCGCCTCGAGCCATTGCGCGAGTTGAGCGTCGAGGCGAGCCTCTGTTCTCACAGATCCGCTCGATCCGGTCAGCAGCCTTCCCAGTCGCAGTGCGAAGGAGCGTGTGTACTGACTGTTTTCTGTGTACCAGCTGCCTGCATGGCTTGCTGCCCTCGTCGTTTGAGTGCGCGGCATCGCAGGTCGGAAGTGGGGCCGACCGACGAGAGGGGTCGAGGCGGGAAGAGAGCCAGGGGAGACGCAGCGGTGACGAGGTTAGTATAGACAGATAGAGTTCGCACGGTAGCTTCGGTTGCGTCTTTGAGCACGCAGGAGCGCGAGTTAGAGGAGACGAGAGAAGAAGAGGCGAGCGGATTCTCGAGGTGGCGGCCACGGGCCAGAGAATGAGCCAGAATATAGACCCGAGTTTTGCCTCCTATAGGCATAGATCAAGCATAGCTAGCTGCTCAAGTACTGGGATCGCTATAGGCCACACAAAGAGCGACGTCCGCGGAGATAAACGGAGACGAACCATTCTTCTCCGTGCCGACGAGAAAGCAGCTCTCTCTCGCGTCCATCAGCTCGTGCGAGCAGTCAGACTCGCCAGTCGCCGTCTCTATTGTTGTATCTACCCTGCCCACCGTCCCTCCCGCCTGCCCGACCCTTCGAAGCCGGCCAATCGCGACGCCGTCGTCCCTGAGCCAGCCGACGATCGGATCCGAGCCTTGTTCCTCGCTCGGAATGGCGACTACCACCGTGACAGAGAAGAGGACAAGCACAGAGGTAGCGCAAGCTCATGCGCCCCGGTTGGCGAACCCACCGCTCCGGATGGGGGCGTGTAGCCACTACGCGAGCTGGCTCAAAGCGCATCATCATCATCTCGCGCTACAACGCCTCACCGCCGCCACCCACGCTTCCTTTCAGCTCCACGCACTCGCCAACTACAAAGTACGTCCTCACGAGGCTGCGCGTCTTTCAATCGCGCGAAAAGAGAAAGGAGGGCGACGAGGAGCTGACTCGCCTGCCCCTCGTTCTCCGTTCCCAGTCTGCCGCGACTTCTACACCTGTCCCTTCTTGCTCGACTTGCGCAACTTTGTCTCCCCGTCCCTACTTCTGTCTCACTTGCGAGGCGACCTTTTGCCGACACGAAACCGCGTCCGACCACGCCGCCTCGCACGCAGCGAGCGAACAGCACCATCTCGGTGAGGCAGCCTCATACCATCGCCGTTTCTCCTACCTTGAACCGCACAATCGCTGATCAATCAATGGTGATTGGCATCATGCAGCATGGGACCTCCGGGCGCAGGCATTGTACTGCTTCGGCTGCAACGACCACGTCCGGAACCCCGCCGTCGAACGCTTCCTCGCCGCCGAGACGATCAGCCTCGCCGACTCGAACCAGGCCGCTGCCGACAGTCATCGGGGTGCGTGTGGTAATCATTACTCTGCCTGCGCCTAACCGCACGGACTTGGAGGAACTGACTTCCTTCGAATCTCCGGTTTCATTCGTGGGCCCTCGACACACGCACAGCCGGGAAGCGAAAAAGGGTCAACACTTCGCTGTCGTTGGCGCCTCCGACTGCGTTCGGACTCCCTGCGAATCTGCCAGGTGAGTGGACTGTTGATGTTGAGCGGGCCTTTCGGTACGTGTGGGCTCACCATCGCTTCGATGTCGAAAACTCGGCGCAGCTCGCGGGATCCGGAATCTCGGCAACAGGTTCGTCTTCAGAATTCTCATCTCACCCTTTTGAATGCAGTCACTCGCTCTGTTTCACCAATTGACCGTGCCGAAACACCCACCCATCTCACCCTCACGAATCGACGCGACCCCACGCGACCCAAACGCCGTCCGCAGCTGTTACATGAGCGTCGTCCTGCAAACCTTCTTGGCCAACCCGTTCCTGCGCGCCTACTTCCTCGCGGATCGACATAACCGGTACGCGTGCGCGCGCACCCTCGCAGGCGAGGCGTGCCTGTCGTGCGAACTTGACTTGCTCTTTTCCGAAGTGAGTCCCCCCGCCCCGAGGCGCATCTTTACCCGTCCGCATCGGTGCAGCAGTGCTCACCGACCGTCGCTTTCTGGCCTCGTATTGTCTTGAACAGCAATATTCGCCGGACCCTGCACCGCACGCGCCCACGCGGTTCTTGTATTCGTTCTGGCGGTCGAGCCACGACGCGGCTGGCTATGCTCAACAAGACGCTCACGAGTTTCTCATCTCTTGCAAGTCGTCGTCGTCATCTCACGCACCCTTTCCTCCTGGCGTGACCAAATTCAAAGTACTGACCGACATCTTATACGTGGCTTGCAGCCCTGAACTTGTTGCATTCCTCTTCCGTCCTGCACCACGACGAACCGGCCCCTGCCGACGCAGCGAGATGTCCGTGCATCGTCCACTCGACGTTTGTCGGCGAGTCGAGGAGCAAGATCACGTGCGGGAGGTGCCACCACCAGTCCGAGACGCTCGAACCTTTCTTGGACTTGTCGCTCGATTTGAGGGACCGGAAATCGGGCGAGATGGCAACGACGCTCGCAGACTGCTTGAGGAGGTGAGGCTCGGCTGGCCCTCTCTTCCCTGGATGTGGGGAGCTGACAAACTGATTTCCCGTGACCCCGTCTCTCAGTTACACTACTCCGGAGAACCTCCCGTCAAAGTATAGCTGTGCGGCTTGCGGAGACGGAGTCCCGACCGCGAGCAAGCGGCTCAGCATCAAGTCGCTCCCTTCAGTCCTCTGCATCCAGTTCAAGGTCCGTCCCTCCGGCTGCGACACACTGCTGCTGCTGGTGCAACCCTTCCCCCCTTCTGACGGACGCTGACCTGTTTCTCTAACTGATCGGTGGGGTATTGCGCCTACTGGCAGCGGTTCGAGATTACGAACCAGGCGCACAAGATTGATACGCCGATCCGGTACCCGCTTCAGCTCGACATGGGCCCGTACTTGACGGATCACCTCGAGTACCCGGCAAGTTACAAGCCGTGAGTTCTCTCTCTCTCTCTACCTCTCTCTCTCTCTCTCTCTCTCTCTCTCTCTCTTTCTCTCTCTCTTTGCTCGTCGTCGTTGTTATCTGCATGGACGGCTGTACTGATTACTCATCGTGCCTGCCATTTTCGGGGATTGCGTCGCTCAACAGGTCGAACGCCACTCGGTTCGGATTGATGGCGGTCATTGCGCACGAAGGGACGCTCAGTCAAGGTCACTATACGTGTTACATCCGCGGTGCGGACGATGTGAGCTGCCCTCCCGGGCTGGCCGCGCGGGAGAGAAAAGGCTAGCAGTCTGCTGACACCGGTGTTCACTCCCTCCTTGCGACAGTTCTTTGCCGTCGATGACGAGAAAGTTCGCCGCGCGTCAATTGGGGAGGTCCTCGCCGCCAAGGCGTACTTGGTCGTGTATTCTCGCATCTGATCCCAATCCCCCTCCTCAATCTCTCTCTTTCCTCCTTCGCTCCGATCTTGACATCCTCCCGCCCAGTCATTCTTGTCGTTCGTCTCGCAAGCCCGCGCCGCTGTCTCCATCTCTTCTCGTCTTCGCATCGCAGCACGCTTTGTCCCGGTTCCTTCATGAGCTTTTCTTCGCTCTGCCCTCTTCATGATGTCCTCTATCTTCTTCCCATCTCACGTCCCACACGCACACCCAATGTCCTTTCGCATGCAGCCACCTTCCTCTTACCATTGTCCAACCTCGTTGATCTTGCACCGTGTCCTACATATGTTCTCTGGCGTATGAATACGCGGCGACGGCCTAGCTTCTGCATAATGTCGGCGTCAGACACAGCAAACTTCGACCCTTATCCTGTATGGACCGGCTTGCTATGCTTCTCTCAACAAAGGACCAGCTTCGATCTGTACGTATCGACGATTTTATCAAAAGAGCTATGTACCAATGTCGGGTCTGGCCGCTTGCGCGCTGATCTGATTCGCCGGCTTGGAAAACTGCGCGCACGGCGCGCGAGGCGAGTCGGAAAGCGAATGACGTCGTCGCTTGAAAGCGTCAAATTGATCCCGACCTCGGTTGCTCTCTCCTCTCCTTTCACCTTGTTCTTCCTACGCAAGAGAGACTCCAACAGAATGTACCGCAACGCACTCAACCTCGCTCGCCCGATCGCCCGGGCCCAGCTCGCTCGCCCCGCTGCGTCAGTCCGCCCTGTCTCTCCCGCTGGTCTCGATCACACCCCGGTCATTGGCGACCACGGCCGAGGGGTTTCGCGTTGTAATGCGTCGCTAGACAGGATCCGGACTGACAATTTCCATTACCATGAACAGGGCCGCCATCCCGCGCTCGTTCGCAACGTTCACTCCTCGCTTGGCCGGCAAGCCCGTCGAGGAGCAATCGGCCCAGCACCCGGGCAAGAGCGACGTCCCTCACCTCGAGAACCCGTCGCTGAGTGAAGAAGTCATTCACGGCGAACGCCTCGGCGTCGACCCGCTCGCTGGCAAGCACCACCACGACGGTTCCTCGACCTCTTCCTCCGCGGCCGGAACTGCGGAAAAGGTGGTTGACCAGGTCAAGGACGCCGCGAGCAAGGTCGCCGAGAAGGTCAAGGACGCCGCGAGTACCGTGACCGGCGCCGGTAACCCGCAGAAGCGATCGTACCACTCGTCTGCGATTCGCCGAGCCCCGGAGAACCCCGAGGGCTCGAAGCCGGTCGAGGAGCAGTCGGCGCAACACCCGGGCAAGAGCGGGATCGACCACCTCGAGAACCCGTCCATGTCGGAGGAGCACGTCCACGCGGACCGTACGGCGCACGACCCGTTGCCCGGTGACAAGAAGCCGTCCCGGCAGGACAACAAGGCCCCGAACAAGAACAACGTGAGTCGCCCCCCGCTCGGAGGAGATCAAGTCGAACCGGCGGGCAAGCTGGCTACCGCGAGCGTAGACGACTTGCCCGACGGCGAAGCGACCAAGAAGAGTATGGAATCCGCGAGTTCTTTCGCTCCGTTCTCTCCTCTCCTCCCTCTGCCCCGGAGCTCTCTCTCTTCAAAACGCTCGGGTCCTGTAAGCGCGGCGCTCTATACTGACTCGGTACTTCTACCTCCAAATCGTACAGGCTTGAATCCGCATTGACCGAGCATGCATGAACGAGTGGCGAAAGGAGTACAAAGAATCTCGTTGTCTGTAGTCTCTTGAACAACCCCATCCTGTACAAAAAGTAGTTTCGTTTGACACTGTTGAGCGCATACGAGCTAGAACTGTGACTTGAGTCGTCCCTAGCCGAATGTGCTTCTCTGGGAGTCCGAGATTTTCATCGCTCGTCTTGATCATCGACCGCGCACTCTGCTGCGCGCCTAATCACCGGTGCTGCAGCTGGTCCACCTGAAAGATCAAGCTAGGCCAGCAATCTATAGTCGAGCATAACCACCACGGAGCGGCTCGTGTTCTATAGCGCGCCCCCGACCTCGGCATCGAGCGATTGAGTGATCCAACCAGACGTACGCGACACGGCGACCACCGACAGCAGGCCGAGACGACAGGAACTACGAAGACGACGACGAGGATGCGGTTATACTTGCCCCGCCCGATCCGGGATCCATTGCTCGGCGCCGTCTCGAGGCTCGAGACCAGCTTTGATGTCTCGCTCTCGCTCAAGCGGGTCAAGCGGTACGGCTGGAAATGGAGCAGGGACTGGGAATACGCTCTCAGCTTGACGGTGAGTAGTCCCTCATGACCCACCGGGGCCGATGACGGGACGGACCAGTCTCTTCTCCAGCTCGCTCCAGAGTACCGAGCCAGCTGACACCGTCTCGGCTGAACGCAGCTCGCCGTATTCTCATTATCCGTCATGGCGGCGCCCTTCCTCTTCAAAGTCTTCCTCGTCTCGGTCTACACCCTCGCGCTCCTGATCCCCTTCACCTCCCAGTTCTTCCTCCCCGCGACCCCCATCTTCTCCTGGCTCCTCTTGTTCTACTCGTCCCAGTTCATCCCGAAATCCTGGCGCCCCCACATCTGGGTCTCGGTCCTGCCGACGCTCGAATCGATCCTGTACGGCGCCAACATCTCGGACTTGTTGACCCGCGCGACCAACCCGTTCCTCGACGTCCTCGCGTGGTTGCCGTACGGCGTCATCCACTTTGTCGCGCCCTTTGTCGTCGCGGCGCTTCTCTGGATCTTTTCACCCCCCGGGGCGGTCAAGTTCTGGGCCGCCGCGTTCGGCTACATGAACCTCGCCGGCGTCATCATCCAGATCGTCTTTCCCTGCGCGCCCCCTTGTGAGTCGGCTGGTCCTCAGCGAAGTTTTTGAGTCTCGCCTACAAGGGAACTGACTGTATGTGTGGGGGGGGGAAATAAAAGGGTACGAACTGCGAGAGGGTCTCGTCCCGGCCAACTACCGCATGCGCGGTTCTGCCGGCGGACTCGCCCGCATCGACGCCATCTTTGGCGGCCACGGCTACGACAAGACCTTCTCAGGCGCCCCGGTCCCGTTCGGCGCGTTCCCGAGTCTGCACGCCGGCTGCTCGACCATGGAGGCGCTCTTCTTGTCGCACTTTTTCCCAAAGGGGAGACCTTTCTACTGGCTCTACGTCTTTCTTTTGTACTGGAGTACGATGGTGCGTGCCCCCTTCTGTTGGGTCCTCTCTCTCTCGCGCGCACGCGCGTTCGAACCAGCAACGCACTAACCCCTGGGGGTCTGGCAGTACCTCACGCACCACTACCTGATCGACCTCGTCGCCGGCGGTTCCCTCTCCTGCACCTTCTTCTACTACTACCTCTCCAAAATGCCCGACGAGCTCCGCCACCCGACCGCACGTCCGCTGCCGCCTTACCGCGCAACGTCGACGGCGCAGCAACAGTTTGGCGACAATGACTCGATCCCGCTCGATGAGGAGTCGGGGTTGCCGAAACCGTTTGCGCATCATGCGGCGGGGGCGACGAATGGGCATGCGAATGGGTATGGAGGGTGGGAAGCGGAAGAGGAGGACGAAGAGGACGACGCAGGAGGCGCAAAGAGCGGAGTCGAGAGTTTGGCCGACGAGGCGAGGATGTACGTTCCCGCCACCGAAGGAGCCGGGAACGGTCTCCAGCGGACCAAGAGCCCCTTGCGAAGGGATTGATTTTTGCTCGCGTTTCCTACATATATCATTGCATGATCCCCTTCCCCTCCTCTCTCTCTTTCGTTTCGTCTTTCCCTTCTCTGCACCCCCGATTATTTAGACGCGGGTGGGTCATATACCCTCGCTTGCATCTCATAGCGCCTCGATTCCCTTAGCGACTTCCTCTCGAACTCTGTAGACATAAGAACCCCTAATCTGAGCTCATTGTACACCACCACTTGACTGCCATGCATGCGCTTTCATCGAGATCGACTGGACCCTCCCTCCGTTGCTGGGCCGGAAAGGATGGAAGGTCTACTTTGCAGGTGACTATGTAGGGGTCCAGACACTTCCCGGTCGGAAAGGAGTTTTACAACGGAAGTGTGATGATTGCGAAAAAGACTAGTCTGGCAACAGATGCATGCGGGGATGGTGGTTTACGACACGGAATGAACTTTGGAGAAGCAGTGCGGCGGAGGGGAATGGGAAGAGGGCGCGGGTGAGATCGTTTAGTACCGTCGAGCCTGTAATACGGAGGATCAGTTAGTCGGAGGTGTTCGTTTCTTTCCCTTTTCCGAGATGTTGGGACTTACGCCTCCTCCAGCGCTTTGCGGACAACTGTCCGTTCGAGAGCACCAAGACAGCCATTGGGAGGTCAGCGAACATCCGTGAGGGGTCACAGCCCCCGGCAGGACAACAAATCGTAAACCAGTGAGATCCGGCACGCGAAACGTACTGGTTGGCAAAGTGACCCTTCTCGCCGCACTTGAAACACGTAATGGTACTGAGGTCGACGCCACCGCCGCCGCCACCGCCACCGCCTGCAGCGCCGTTCGGGCAGCTGCACACACACACGCGCGAGGGAAACGGTCGGGGGCTCGTTAGTACGAGTACGTCACAGACAGGGCCGAGCCAAATACAATACGCCTGAGAATGGCGGGAGGGGACCGGGACGGGGACGGGGACGCACTGGTTTGCGAAATGGCCGATTTGCTTGCTGTTGAGGGGCGAAGGACGGGTTCCGGATAAGAGTTCGGGCAGAGGAGAAAAGGGAGAGGGGACAGAAAAGGAGAACGGGGCAAAGAAGGAAAAAAACGTCAGTCTTTGACCGGAAACATGACACGCAGGGCCGCGCCGCCGCAGTATTGACAGTGTGGAATCAAGGAAAACTGACCACTTGTAGCAAGTGACGGTGCTGTGTGTTTCGAAAAGGTCCGTGTGCGAGTGTCGAGATTGTTTGTGTTGCGGACGGGGTGTTTCGAGTAGGTCAGTACGCTGTCCGTTCATCATCCAAGACGGGGCACACACAGAGAGAGAGGAAGCAGAGCATGCTGACCTGAGATCCCTCTTTCCGCCCCCGCCCCCGCCACCCATGGACTGAGACTGCATCCCTCCTCCCATCCCTCCTGCACCTCCTCCTCGATTCCCGCCACCACCACCACCACCATCGCGATTCCAATCCTGTGCGCCACTGCCACTCCTCCCCGTCGGGTCCGCGGCGTGTTCCAACCAATCTTTGCGGTACAGCCGGAAGGTGGCTTCGGGGAGGAAACGGGCGCCGGAGACGTCGGGGATTCGGGTCGACGAGGCGGGAGGTTCGGGTTCGGGTTCGAATTTAGCGCTGCACGCTCGACAGAGATGAGGAGGATCAGCGATTGACGAGAGAAAAGAGAAAGGTCTAGGTAAGAAAGAGAAGCCAACGCACTGTCCGTAGGGGCAGTCTTTGCCGTTTTTGCAGAACCCGACGAGGTAGTCGGGACACATGACTCTTCGGACGTGCTTGAGTTTGCAGTCGGGGCCTGGCGCGGGAGGGAGCGTGGGATGAGTTTTGATAAGTCTCTTTCTTTCGCGACGGAAAATAGAGGGAGAGTAGCTCACCTTTGGGACAGAACCCTTTGCGATAATCTGGACATTCTCGGATGCGCATCTCTTCAGTCACGTGGAGGTACATGCACTGTGGGTGGTCGTGGTTGAGTCAGCAGGCGAAACGGGCGACAGAGAGAGAGCGAGCGCGGACTGACCTCGTCTCCGTTTGAGCAGAATCCGTACTTTGCAAAGAACCAGCACTCTGGCATTTTCCTGAGGTGGTACTCGTGCATAAACTCGCACTGGGGGCCCTTTTTGCACAACCCCCTCAGCCAGTGCTTGCAGACGGTGCGGGCATGGGCCGACTGCGGCACGGGCGGTTTCGGCTGGAAGTTGAGCGGAGAGGGTTGCACGTGGCGGTACGGGCAGTCTGCACCGCGGGGACAGGGCTGGTGGGCGACGACATGGTCGGGGCAGAGTTGGCGGTCGGCGTCGAGGCGGAGGGCGAGTTGGGATTTGAGGAAGGGCTCGATGGACAGGTCGGCGTGGAGGAAGAGCTTGCGCGGATCGGTCTGCACCACCACCTGCGCCATGGTCACTCGATGGGCGGGCTGAGAGTGTACAGAGAGAAGTGGCGATTCCAAGTCCGACGCGGAAGCAGCTGTGAAGCCTCCCCTCAGCCACTTCCACTCCCCACTTGTTCATCTCGTCTCTCTTTCCCGCTCTCTGCACGTGCAAGGATGTCGGTGCACGAGTCGTACGTGCTCTACGTCGCACAAGATGCCTACACGCTCGTCGCCCAATCTCACGACAAGCCCGAAACCCTCGCCGTCTCGAGGCAGTCCAACTCGATCTCGATCCAACGTTCGTCCCTCCCACTCTCTCTCTCACGCACACCGAAGCTGACTACGGGAACATACACACACAGCTGGTGCAATCCCACCCGCCCGCGCGGACCAGGAACTCGTCGTCTACGGCTTGTTTGGCATCATCAGCCTCCTCAAATGTCAGTCCCCCAAGTCTCCCACCTGCACGCATTCCACGCTGACCAGACTTGTGGCTCTCCCGCAGCCGACTACCTGATTGTCATCACCAAGCGCACCAAAGTCGCCACCGTGCTCGGTTCCGCCGTCTACGCCGCGTCCGACTTTTCCGTCTTCCCGATCGACCGCTCCGCGTCCAACGCCGACCTCGTCAAGAACCCCGAAGAGAGCTACCTCCTCGGCTTGGTCAAGAGTCACTTGTACAGCGCACCGTTCTATTTTACCTACGGAGGCTACAACGTCACCACCCGCTTGCAAGAACAACAACCGCCACCGTCTGCTGCCGATGGCGACAACAACCACAGCACCGCCAGCCGACCCTTCTGGCAGACGGTGAGCCTTTGTCCCATGAGCTGGCTGTCTTGTTTTTTTCACGCTGAGCACAAGTTATTGACCACCGGTACGCTCGCCCGGGCACGCAGTCGGACGACCGCTTCTTCTGGAACCGCCACTTGCAAGGGCGCCTCATCAACGCCACCACCGTCGGCGGGCCCCAAGACGTGAGTTCCCTCTTGTACGGGCCCCGGAGAGAGAGAGGGAGACAGGCGCGCGAGCCTTTTCGCCCTCTAGATCCTTGACAGCCCGGAGCAGCCACTGACCCACATCGACGCGTGGGATTTTTTTGCCCCAATCTTGCAGTTCAGCCGGTTCATCCTCCCAGTCGTATTTGGCTGTGAGTCTCAAGCAGCCTCGCATAGGTTTCTGCTTCTTCTCCTTTACTCCTCAAATGTGGGGCGCTGACTCAACTCATCCCCCGTCGATGCCGCCCCGCCCCGCGCGCGCGTGCAGTCGTCGAGTTCCGCCACGCGAGTATCAACGGCCGCGATTTCCAATTCGGCCTCGTCTCGCGACGGAACCGGTACCGTGCCGGGACGCGGTACTTTTCTCGCGGGATCGACGAGGCGGGCAACGTGTCCAACTTCAACGAGACGGAACAGATTGTCGTCCTCGCTGCGCAACCCAACACCAGTGGGGCGGGAAGTAGCGAGACGAGGTTTGCGTTTGTGCAGACGAGGGGATCGGTGCCGGTTTATTGGGCAGAGATCAACAACTTGAGATACAAGCCCGATCTCAAGGTGCTCGACCTCGCCGCGACTGTGAGCTCTTTCTCCGCTGCCATTCGCCTCGAGCTCCCAAACTGATGACAGGGAGCACACACGACACGGCAGGCCGATTCCCTCCGCCGGCATTTCGAGCAACAGATCTCGCTCTACGGGGACCAGTTCCTCGTCAACCTCGTCAACTCGTCCGGGTACGAACAACCCGTCAAGGAAGCGTACGAGCGCGCCTTGCACGCCCTCGCGAACCCGAGAGTGCACTACACCTACTTTGATTTCCACAAAGAGTGCAAAGGGTTGAGGTTTGATCGGGTTAGTGTCTTGATTGATCAGTTGCATGAGGACCTCGAGCGACAAGGGTGAGTGGCCGCGCGTCTCTTCTTCTTCAGAGGGGTTTTGCGAGGCTGTTTTGAGGGACGCGACTGAAACGCCTTCGACCTCGACAGATACTTTTACCACGACGTTTCGGCTTCGGATCAGCCGCAGCGGAAACAGTCGTCGGTCGTCCGCACCAATTGCATGGACTGGTGCGTTTCCGCCTTCGTTCTTTCTTTTCTCTCTATCCCTCCGTCTCAACTGCGGTTCACTTCCATGAAGAGCCCCTTCCAGCGCGCGACGCTGACCATCCCGAATGTTGGGCGGTGCGATCCCACAGCCTCGACCGGACCAACGTGGTCCAGTCCGCGCTCGGGAAATGGGTCTTGAACAACCAGCTGAGGCAGGTCGGAGTCCTGAGCGTCAAGGAATCGATCGACGAGCATGCGGCGTTCTTGGACCTGTTCAGGAACGGTGCGTCGCGCGATCCCCGTTCTCTCCTCGCTTTCATCTGTTCTCTTCTTCCCCTCGTGTTCGCATGCACGCGCGAGAGTGAAGAGGGGCTGATGTGATAGTCATTCCGCGACGCACAGTCTGGGCCGACAATGCGGACGTGGTTAGCCGCGCCTACTCGGGGACTGGCGCCCTCAAGACCGACTACACCCGGTGCGTTTTAGCATCCTCTCATTCTATTGCCTCTGCCCGCGCCGCAGTTGCTGATGAGACAATTGGTGCACCGCGCACAGGACCGGCAAGCGTTCGAAGGAGGGAGCGCTCCAGGACGGGATCAACTCTGCGATCCGGTACGTCAAGAACAACTTTCTCGACGGGCCGAGGCAAGACGCGTACGACCTCGTGACGGGGACGTGGGTCCCGACCGAGGGTGGCGACGAGATTGGCTGGTTGGGAGATAAGCGCGACGTGATGATCAGGGCGGTGAGTCGCTCTGCGTTCGCTCTTCCGGCTGTTTCCCCTGCCTTTCTCTCGCTCTCTGCGATGGGGCAGGATGTCCATGGATGATGAGTACGGACTGACCCTCGTGAATTGTCGCGTTAACAGGCGCCGTATGTCCTCCTCGTGTCGTTCTGCTCCATCTTTGCCACGCTCTTTGCCTCGAGTCTCGTCAAAGGTGCGTTTGCTGGCGGTCTCAGGTAAGCACACAAGAAGCTGACGAGGCTGCGCGCCCGTGCCAGACTACATCGCGTCGCCGACCAAGGTCGCCGTCTTCTCGCTCGTCGTCGCGGGCTTCTCGATGCACAGCATCCTCACGAACGGGATCGACTATGTCGCCCAGCCGCGACTGACTCGCAAAGCCTTCGACGAGGTCCTGAACTATTCTGGAAAGGGCTTCGAGTGCGTTCTCCTCCTTTTCTCTTCTTTTTTCGTTTCCCCTTCGTTTTCAGTTAGGTTGAAGCGGAGTCTGACTCCGGCTTCCTCGGACGGACACAGATCTGGACGTCACGGCCGTCCGATGAGGAAGACCAAGCCCAAGATGGTCAGTGTCGAGCATGCGGCCAAAGTCCGGCAAGCGAAGCGCGAACCGTCTTCGCTCTTGCCGAGTCTCGCGACGCCGCAGATCAAGCAGGAATAAAGGCTCTAGTGGTTTCCTCAGAATGCGGTGGCCTATCCGCTTCGGATCCAGTATCTGTGTGCGTCTGTCCCACCGTGCAGCCGTGTATTGCGTTACCCTTATCCAGTTACCGCCCCGAGCGCTGAGTCGCGGAGACGCGGATGTGCTCCTTGCTGCGCCGGCTATGGGCACGTCGCTTGCATTTTTGCTCTGCGCGTACTAGAGTCAGCGCCTCTTCACCCTGTGCCGCCACGCAACTCCGCGCAGTGCACTGCCACTGCGTTGGCACCTCCGCGGCTTGTCCGCCGTCGCTGTCCCTGGATCTGAAGATCTGAAGCACCTTTCCTCACGCCCCGCTTCTCTCTTTCTTCCATAACACTCCGCACAGTGTGCCCGTCTTCTTTCCTTCCTCCTCCACCTTGTGCGAAGCCCCTCATGTCACGCATGACCGACCAAGAGTGGGAAAAACTCATCGAACACTATGAGGGGTCCGTGCACGCCTTTTTCCCGAGTCACATCTTCACCCCTTCCAATCCCCTACCACGCTACGACCCCAAGTTTACGTACGCAGAGAGACGCGGCCTGTCCACGAACACCTACAATCCGGACATGAGGTGGGAGCGCGTGCTTTCCCGCGTGAAGGACTTACAGCACCTCATCGAGTCCGAGGATCAATACCATGAGAAACCATGGTATCCGAAGCTCTTGGCGTGGTGCGCTAACTTTGTCACAAAGGATGAAGCTTGGTGGGAATTGTTTGCCATACAAGACTCAGCCACGTCGCTGATCACCACAAGGCACAATGGGCGAGCTGTAGAAGCTTTCAGCCTACAAGACGTGGTAACCGGGGCGGTGGACAACCTGAACAGACTGGTGATGGCGAATCGCTTAGTAAGCATTCTCTACGTGAGTCCGGATTGCCAATCCCTCCTTCTGAACTTCGGAGCATCACTGACTACAGCTGCCCCCGCAGGAGCTGATCATGTGGACCATCAACCGAGCATACGTGAGTAGACAAATACAGTTGCTGCGGACCGCGCTGACAACTTAAAAGTGTTTCTTGATCAGGCCGATGCGGGTTATGTCGCTCGTCACCGGGCCATCGAGGACCGCTCCCAGCAAGCCAGTGCAGCGTCACTTGGCGCCCCCGGATCCATTCGGCGCAATCAAATCTATGGAAGAATGGCGCGCGAGAGCTTCAGGAGCTCGCCAACTTCCTCCCGTTGATCATTCACCGGCAGCAATGATCCTGTACCGTCCTGGGCGGGCTGTCTCCTTTCCTTTGTACTCTTACCTACCTTTGTAGTGATGATAGCCGCTTGATATACTGTTTTGACTCAATGTGATGTGTGACTGAAGTGTTCTGCAAAACTTGAAAGTCAAGGGTGCCGAGGAAGTCCGAGCGCCGAGCAAAGCTTTTGGACCTCAAGCCCATTTCATCATGTCGATAACGCTGACCTCCTTGCTTTCTTGCTTGAATGCACCCGAAGTCTTCTACAATGAAGAAAGTAGGAACATCATGAGTACTCAGTCCCAGCGGCGCCCTTAATGGACGCGCAACGCCGCTCAACCGTAAATCAAGTCAGACGGCGAGACAAAAACAAACACCTCTTATCTCCCCTTTGAGCTGTACAGAGAACATTTGCTCATTTGCTGCTCAAGAAGAAGTGAGACAGGCCTACGCGGCCCGCCGCATGTGAAAGCTAGAAGGAGTCTACGAAATTATATCCTGACGTTGGCAACAAAGTCTAGAGGTTGCCCAAGACGGTGCCGGTGACGCCGTCGAGGAGGTCGCCCACAGCTCCGACCGTTCCGCTGACAATGTCGCCGGTCTGTGGAAGAGGAGGCCCAGGGACCTCAGCTGCCACACAACTCTGGACCCCGTTGATCGCTTGAGGCCAGCAGGAAACTTACCGCTCCCACAATCTCACCCACTGCTTGACCCGTCAAGTTTACAATGGGAACAAGAGGGGCGACGACACCATCCACAGCTGTACCGAGGCCGTAGGTGATTCCGCGCTTTTTGAGGTTTCCGAGCACGGCTCCGCCGACATGGTTGAGGAGATCGTCGACGGTGGCAACAGTTCCGTCAAGAATGTTGCCGGTCTAGCAAGTAGCAAGCAAGGGATGCAAAGCAAGTCAGCTATTGGAGAGGGGGTTGGAAACTCGGTCAATCCGAGTTTGAACTCACAGCTCCGACAATCTCGCCGACAGCTTGGCCACCGGCGTCGACAATCGGGAAGAGAGGATCAACGACTCCATCGACGGCGGTGCCCACGCCGTCAGCGACGGAGCGCTCTTTGAGGTTGCCGACGACGACGACGTCCGCTTTCGTCTTGAGAAGGCCACCAACTGCGTCGGCCGTCCCGGCGACGACGTTGCCAGTCTACACAGAGCAGGTACAAGCAGTTCACGTGGATCAGCTTCCCTGGGAGTCGTGGAGAAGCAAGGTCATGCGCGACTTACAGCTCCGACAAGTTCACCGACTGCTTGTCCTTCACGAGCGGTAACTTCGTTGACGCCGACGACCTGACCCGGAACAGGAGCCTGATCGCGGCCCAAGCGCGCACAGTCAGTCAAGTAGCCCCGACAGTGTAGAAGCAGAGCGCGAGACGTACAGAATGGACCGCTGCGGCGGACAAGAACGCGGCGAGGAGCGTGAGGAGCTTGTTCATTTTCTCGAGGCGGGACTGCGGCGGAACGATGCGCGGGTGAAGGCAAGCGGGAGAGTGCCGGAAAGGCGATAAAGAGAGGAAAGGAAGAGCAGCTGAGGGAAAGCGGCCTCGAGCGTATCAAAGACGTAATCGCGGACTCATTCTTCTAGCTCATTTAGTTCATTGGGATTGAGCGAGTTGGCGCCAATAGCGGTTCTTGTCCCAACAGCTTCTGGTGCGATAGAACCCCGCGGTGTTATCATAGCGCTCACAAGGTCTCGTTGTCGTACTGATAAGGCGGAAAACGGTTTCTCCTCGCAAAGGTCGGGTCAACTCGCGCAGCTTGGGACAAGCTGCAGCACCGTTAGCGCAAGCAGCTTATCGTCAACCTCGACGTGCACGAGCACAAGCAAAGCGAGCGCCTCTACGCTATATCGTGATTCTCAGCTCCGGCATGTGTATAAGGTGGGCGATACGCATTGGATGGCTGACTCAAGCGGTTCGCGGAGGAAGGACGTCTCAGTGTGGCGTAGAGTCTCTTCCGAACCAATGTTTCGCCCGTATGCCGACACAGCCGAGTCGAGCGCAGCCCGCCCCCCGCAGTAAGGATGCCTCGCTGCCTCAGCGACAAGCTGATAAGCAGGCACAAAAGGCGCGAGCGGGAACCTCGGATCAGCTCAGTTCGGAAGCGCGCAGCACGTAGCGCGCCGAAAGCACAGACTCAGGAGTCGGATCCACCGCACCCTGCGTGTCAGACTGCGTGTCAGACTGTACGTTATGCATGTCATGCATATGCATGTCATGCGGCCGGTCAAGTTGACGCGGAAGCAAGCAGCTGCCGACTGATGAGAACGACAGAGTCTCGACTCTAGACTCTAGAGGCACCCGGAGCGCAGCTATGCAAGTGAGTAGGGCTCAAATAAAGTGTATACTGGGGCATCGCGATTGCTGACCCTGACTCTGTCCACTCTCGCTCATCTCTCGACTCGCCGTCGTCATCATCCAACTCGGCGTCCAGCAGCCAAACTATGGCACAACCCGCATGAGCGTGCCGTCGTCTCCAGCAGCGCCAAACTCGCCGCATCAGAACGGAGATGGTCGCGCCAACAAGCGGACTGCTCACGAGGGAGGCGAGAACCTCGCCCGAGAAGACGTCGACGGCGGCAGGAGGAAACCCAAAGTCTTGCTCATGGGACCGAGATCGTGAGTCGAGGGCCTTTTCCGAGCGAGTGACCACACGCTCTGACCAGAGCACGCCAACGCAGGGCCGGCAAGTCGAGCATCCGCAAAGTCGTCTTCGAAGGAATGGCCCCGAGCGATACCCTCTTCATCGAAAAGACCAACAAGTCCAGCCCAGACGACCTCAAGTATGTCTACGTACCTCGAGTGCACAAAGCACTGGACGGGACTGATGGATCTCTTGGCCACCGCCGCCGCCCATGAAATGACCTGCAGCTCGTTCCTCTCGATGCGGATGTGGGACCTCCCTGGCGGTCAACTAGATCCGGAGCAGCTCAACTTGTCGTTCGAAGACACCGACGCCGTCATCTTTGTCCTCGACGCGCAGAGCACGCTGCACGACGTGATCCGGAAACTGAGCGTCACGATGCACAAGGCCTACACCGCCAATCCCGGCATCCAGTTCGAGATCTTCCTGCACAAGGTGGACGGCATGTCGGAAGACTACAGGCTCGGTGCGTCGATCATTTTGCTGGAGAAAAGTGCGAGTTGCGCGTTAACCCTTCTTGCGCGGCCATCCACAGACACGCTTCAAAACCTGCGAGATCGGCTCACGGAAGAACTGTTCGACATGTCGCCCGAACTCGAGTCCAACATGAACGTCTTCTACCACCTCACGTCGGTGTTCGACACGTCGATTTACGAAGCGCTGTCAAAAGTTATTCAAAAGCTCATCCCCGAGCAAGCGATGCTTGAGCGGTTACTGGATCTTCTCTGCCAGGTGGGTCTCCACCACAGACGGGCTCCTCGACTTGGGCTACAGGGGAAGACTACTGATACTACTCGTCTCGCGTCCCCGCCTCGTTCAGCAATGCTCGATGGACAAGGCCTTTTTGTTCGAAACGGCTTCCAAGATCTACATCGCGACCGATTCTGCACCACTCGACAACCAAACCTACGTCGTCTGCGCCGACTACCTCGACCTCGTCGGCGACTTTTCGCAGCTCTACGAGTGAGTGGATTCCAGTGCCTTCTGGTGAAACGGATTAGGTTCTGACACTGTTGGCCGTGTTGGCTCGCATGCAGACATCCGGAAGCCCGCACACCCAATAGCGAAGGCTCTCTATCTCGATCCGGTACCCTGAGTCGCCCGAGTGGTGGCGACACCGCCGCGGCGACGGCTTCTTCCGCTCAGCGAGACTCGGCCGCCACTTCCTCCTCGCCTTCCGTACCGCAAACACCCACCGCTCCGACTTTGTCGGGCAAGAAGGCGGCGAGGAGGTTGCCGCATAGCAAAGTCACGCTTGCGACAGGGGCGACAATCGCGCAATGGAGCATCAACGAGTACGTGCCGTTCTCATTCGTCACGCTTCTCGGCGGCGGGGTCTTTGTCATCTGACCTTGAACCCGCATGTCTGTCGCTGGCGGCCTGCTCGTACAGCACCCTGTCCCTGGTCGCTCTCGTTCGGCCGCATGCGCAAGAGCAACATGCCGCGTTGTTTGATTACAACGTCGCGACGTTCCGACAAGCTGTGCTCGCCATCTTTGACGTCGGCGTCAGCGCTCCTTTCGGTTGACGCGGACCTCAACATCATTTGCGTGCTATCTTGCGCTATCCTCCTTCATGCGTTGTGTACAGACTACTTCTCTTTGTTGTATTTCATCTCTCGCATGGGTCACGAACAAGACGGGCTCGCAACGAGAGAAAGGAGAGAAAGAGTGAGGACAACATGATATACTTTGCGGGCGGTTACAAGAGGTCGCACAAAAACCCCGTTTCCTGTCTACCAAGTCACTGTCGCCTGACCATTGCCCGGTCCGCCCCCGATTCCGCCTCCTCCTCCTCCCGAGCCCCCGTCTGCGGGGCCGATCGCGTCGGCGTGTTCGTTGCTCCCATAGATACCGCCTCCGCCGCGACTTCGCCTCGTCGCAGCTCCCCGCTTCGGACTCGGACTCGCGTTGATGAACGACTCCCATGCGCCGCCGAGACTTGGCTGTCGCTGCCTCTGACCGGGCGTCGCTGGCGCCGAAGGCATGAACGCCGTTTGAGAGGGATCCTGCTGCTGCTGCTGCTGCTGCTGGGCGAGGGACGAAGAAGACGATGCGGTCGCAAAGTGTTTCGAGGGATCGGCGGAAGGTGAGGCGGTGGCGAACGGAGCGGGTACCGAAGCAGGATGACCGTTCCTATCGCTGTTGTTGCTGTTATTGTTGGCGCCGACATCATGCGATCTGCTGCTGTTACCGCCGCCCCCGAACGGGTCCAACTCGCCACCAAACGAAGCAGACGCGTCGCCGCCTTCGCCGGCTCCCGTTCCCATCCCGGAAAAGAGCCTACGCCCTTTCGTCGGCATCCCGTCGCCCAACGTCGGCGGTGGAGGAGCTTTGCGATTCTGCACCGGCGAGGGCGACGCGGCGAGAAAGAGCATCAGTTCGGCGGCGCCTTCGGCGGTCGCGCCATCGCCGCCGCCACTCCCACCGCCACCACCATTCGGAGCCCCGGGGAGTTTCACCACTTGACGTTCGGGAGTCGAGGGTCGTGGCAGAGCGTAACCACTCGCAGCACCTCCGTGACCAGACGCGGACGAGGACGAATGCCGCAAACCATTCCCTGCCGCCATGTCCATGCTCCTTCGTGCGAGCGATTGCGCGTGCGCCTCCTCATCGACATCGTCGCCGCCAGCGCCGGTCCCGTTCAGGGCAGGATCCGAGGGCGCTCGCGCCATGCCGGTCAAAGCGTTGGCGGCATCGACGAACGACGAAAACGTCGGATCGGACGACGAGAGGGGTTGTTTCGGAGGCGAGGATCGACGAGCTGCCGCTCGAGTCCGCGGGCTCGAGTGTGTTTGGGGCGGCGGGCGCTGCGCTGCCGGAGCGGGGAGCGAGTACATCTCGGTGGAAGGGGGTGCGCCTCCCGGAGGCATCCCACCAGGGAATGGCCCTCGCTGGCGCAGGCTTCGGCTCCCATCCGGACTCGTCCGACTATCCCACACGTGCTCGTACGCCGTCGCGGCGACCGCCGCATTGTGATTGTTTGCCGCGAGAGCGTCGGAGTACATCCGGTTCGGGTAGCGAGACCCGCCCGCGAGCGGGGGTTGGTACACTTCTCCGGTCGCGTACGGAGCTGACGAGTGCGGAACTGGGAAAGGTTGAGGAGCATAGACGTCTTGGGCGCTGTAGGTGGCGGAGAGGTCTCCTCGGGCCGTCCGAGTGCGCTTGGTGGGCGGTGCGTCGGGCTGCTGGTAGCGCTGCGGCGGCGGAGGCTGCTGCTGCTGTGAGTGATAGAGATGGTGCTGTTGGGCCGAAGAAGCAAAGTCCGCTCCGGCATCGTGACTGACACGCTCGCGGCTGCCGAGGATCGCATCCATCCCGCCGCCTCCGAGCTGCGGCTGATAGGAATTGCTCGCCGTCCGGCCGGTTGGCACATAGACCGGCAGTTGGTACTGCTGCTGCTGCTGCGGGTGATGGTGGTGATATCGATTCAAAGGGTCCCGCGGCGCATCAAACGGCGCTTGAGCGTGTCCTCCGGTCGGCTGCGCGGCGGCGACCTGCAGGGTCATATGCTGCTTGCGCTGCTGCGCTTCCTGCTCGAGGTGCGGCTCAATCACATCGAGTTTGACGTCCTGCCAGCCTCTCTGGTTCTTGAACGCGGCGAGCTGGATCCGATTCCGAAAGTTGCGCGCGAGCTGATTTCCTCGGAAGACGTCCACCTAGTTAGCGGACATGCTCTGGAAACCGGAGCGCCGGAGGAACGTACCTTTGCTGCCTGCGCTCTCTTGAGGACGCGCTCGATTTGCCTCTTGCGTTGCGCTTCGTCGTCGTCGTCGTCGTTGTGCGGCGCGGTCGGGTGCGCGTGACCGCCAGCGATCGCCTCGTCCCCGGCAGCGCTGCTCGCGGCCGTCGCCCGGGCTACGCCCTTGCCCTTGTCCGATCGAGTCGTCATCGCGCCTGTCTCGTCGTCTGCATCGAGTTGCTCTGTTTGACGAGCGTCGACGCCGCGCGACGCGTTCCAGCCGCGAGGCGACGAGCGACCGCTAAGTTGCCCGGAGAGGGTAGCCGCGCTCGGTACAGCCGACAGAGGCATCGGTGTAGACGTTCCGTACCCCGCTTGGGCTCCGGTCGCCGTGCTCGCCGAGCGCTGCAGCGGTGAAGACGCCGCGGATCCGGTCTGGAAGGTGCTGCCAGAGGGAGAAGCAGGCAGCGACGCAGCGTGCGACCGCGTAGCCCGTGTTCTCTGCATTCTCTCTGCCCTCCTGCCACGCTCTGACAGTGCGCCCGAGGCTGGTCGTCGGACTGAAGATGGCGAGTCTCCGAAGGCAGAACGCGACGGGACGCGACCCCGAGAACCGCGAAGTTGCGGAATCGGCGAGGACATAGTTGATTGCCCAAAAGTTGCTACAGGCACGTTACGACATGTTGAGATGCAAAGATAAAAAAAAGGCGCGAGGGGAAAAAATGGGACGGAATCTAGAAGACCATTCCTTTCTCTTTTTTGGGGGAGGTTGCAGAGCCAAACGCTCTTTACGCGTCCGACCAGACAGACTTGGCGACGTCCGTGCACAACTGGAGCTTGGCAATGACCTGTGAGGCACGCGGATTACTGGTCAGTGTCAAAGCGGTCTAGTTCCGAGAGGCCGCGATGTCGCCGGACGCCACAGGCTGACCGCAGACCGAGAACTCGGTCACATAAACCTAATCACCGCCCGACTCACATCGTCAAAGTCGACCGGGTTGCCCTCCGAGTGACTCGCGAACCCGCACTGCGGCGAGATGGCCAACTGCTTGAGCGCCTCCTCGCGCGAGATGCCGTTGCCCTTGGCGACAAAGTCGGCGGCCTCGTTGATCCGCTTCACGAGCTCTTCCTTCTGCTCCAGCTTGGGGAACTTGGAAGAGACGAGACCGAGAACAACGACCTTGTCCTTCGGCAGGTCGGCGAGCGGCTGGTGGCGCCGGAGGGGGAACGGAAATCAGTCGGGGCGCACTTCCTTTCGTTTGCATACGGTGGATGCACATACCTCAAAGCCACCAGCGCGTGCAGTGTCGTACTCGAGGTAGTAGACCTGGGCGTTAAGCTCCTGGAAGAGCTTCTTCGAAATGCGGTCGTCTGTTCGAGCGCAAAAAACCAAGCAAACACGTTAGGACCGGCATGGGACCGCTCAGGAACAGGGAATGAGTACTTCCAGCCCCCTTCTGAGAAGTGCAGGCCCTATGTTCGAGAAACTCAAGTCAGGAACGTCCCGGAACGAAGGAGAAAGCGTCCCCGACGCTGCGGAGCTGGAAACTCACGTCTTTGAAGTCTGTTTGGGCGGAAACGGATATACACAGCGTGCATACGTCAGTATCAGAGAATGGCAAGACGAGAGCAGCGCAGGATATGGTTACGCACTGCCGCGGCACACTGTTGTGAGCGGAAAACGATAGTCAGCTTATCGCGAGTCTCGGGTTGACTCCCCTGCCGAAAGCCTCCGGAAAGGCTAGTCGGAAAATACGCACAGTGAAGACCGATGACCATGTCCTTGGGGGCGTCGCGGACCGAGTCGTTGTACAGCTTGATGTACTGGTCGAGCAGCTTCTCCGCGTCGCGACCCTCGGCCTTCATGCCCTCGAGCATGGGCTCGGCACAGAAGTAAGCCAGCAAAGGGTCATCGAACTGAACGTTGCGGCAGCCGGCGTCGTACAAGTCGGCGAGTTCCTCGCGGTAGGCCTTGGCGAGGTCGGCAAAGTATTCGTCTGCGGTCGCGTACACGGACGAGTCGAACGCCTTGTCCATGTGACGGAGGTGGTACCACTCGGGAGCGGCGAGGGTGATCTTGAGGTTGCGGACCTCCTCGGGCTTGACGAGCGAAGCGAGGTACTCGAACCTACCTCGGAATCGGAACGTTAGCTGGAACGCACTTGTCCGAGGGGCGAGGGCAGACGATCACGTACTCGGGGCGGTACATCGGCTTGTCGCGGACGAGCTTGCCGTCGCAGAGCATCGTGTCACCCGGCTTCTTGGCCGGCGAGTCGACAAACGCCTTGACGTCCGGAACGTAGCTAATCGAAACGAAGGTCAATTTACGGGCTCGCGTCGAAAGAAACAGGGGAGAAGGCGGTCTCACAGCTTGAAGATGTCGACAGGAGGGTCCTTGATGAGCTTCATGCCGCGGAGGTTGTTGTGGAATCCATCTGGGCGGGCGTGAGAGAGAATGTTCAGTCAAGCGGATCTCTTCGCACGACCGAGTTCGAGCGTACCCCAGAACCTGTACACGGCAGTGCAAGTCAGCATTTCGGTGCTCCTGAGAGGATGGGAAGGTGCGACGTACATGTGACGGCGGAACTCTCCGTCGGTGATCGATTTGATGCCAACCTGGCGCTGGCGCTCAACCTCCTTGCGGATCGCCTCATCCTCGACCTTCTTCAACTCCTCGCGAGTGCACTTGCCCTCGTCGTACTCGGCACGCTTGGCGAGCAGCTCGGTGGGGCCTGCGCAAGTCTCGGATGAGTACGAGTTTCCACGAGCGGCAACAGACGAGAGAAAGAGACTCACGCTTGAGCGAACCGATGTGCTCGGAGCGGAACGGGGGGTTGCAGGGGCAAGGCATGTCTATCTGTTATACCGTATAAATGGTCAGCCTCTCAGATCTGTGCGTCACGTGGGACAACCACCTCGACAAATTTCGTTCGACGGTTCCATTCAAGGTCGCGGATCTTCGCCCACACGGCTCGAGGGGTCGGCGGAACAAAATGCAAGAGTCAAACGTACCTGTGGAGTCGATAACGAGCGGAAGCGAGGCAAACAAAGCCATAGTTAGCCCTCCATCTGTTCCGGTTTCGAGTTGTCGCGCGGGGGTGGGAAAGATCTTGGTCGTCGTCGCTGTGTGCTGCTGGCGAGCTAGCCGCCTGCGCATGCGCAGGGGCCCGCTAGTCCAGTTCGACTGCTCTCGACTCACAGGTGGTTTCGCTGGGCTTAGCGAGAGTGCAAAAGAGCGAGAGAAGCGCAAGTTGGTTGCAATCAATTCAGCCGCGGCCGTGGGGCAACATCTCCGCGGTGAAAAACCAAAAAAAAATTGAAAAAATTTTCAGGACCACTATAGTCACTTGAAGCACTTGCTTGGGCCGGAGAAGCTACCGAGACCTGTTATCTCACAGATGATTTTCAAGCACTCGCAAGGGCCAAAAGGGCGGCCGATATGATTTTACGCCAACTCTGGCCGGATATGCGGCCAGTACCTGAGTGCCCGCATTACTTCAGTCAGCCGATACTGTTTACAGATGCATCATGCGAAAGGCGGAACGACCGCTCACATGAATGGTCCAGTTGGACTCTCCGGCGAGTGGTCGGCGCTCGTCCAGACGCCAACAAAGCCCGTGCGCGATCCCGGACCGCCAAATTGGACTCCGGTCCTATAGAGTCATGCGTCCCAGCTTCTCGTCAGATATGGGAGCTTCAAGCGTAGCGTCAATGCAAAGGCGGAACGAAAGCGAAAAACTCACATCACCCACTGATCTTCGCCACCGTATCGCACGATGAGCGTCACCTTGGCGGCCTGGTCGTCCGGCAGCCACTCGATCGTACCTCGGAACGTCCTCGCCTCGGGTTGGTACAGGTCCCCCGTCCCTGGTCGCAGCGCTGGGATCCTGTCCGGTTCAGCGTACCTTAAACTGCCGGGAACGCCTCGGAACGCCAAAGTGTGACGGGTCGGATGAGGCACCGAGTCGGGCGGAGGACGCAGGCGGGTACTTGGCAGGTTGGGAAGAGGACGAGGCGGGTATTCGACTTCGGTCTGGGGTGGCGGAGAGAGACCGGGAGCTTGAACTCCGTGGAGCGGGACGTAAAGATCGGTCCCGGGCGCGGGCGCAATTGCAGGAGGCGACTGAGCAGCACTTGACAAAGTCGGATGCAGGTGGTCGACCTCGCCTTGCGTCGCCGAAACAGATCTGTTCATGGGGATGCTGCTGCTGCGCGAGATCGGCACGGCGGGCTGGTACTCGTTGTGAACCGGTCCTTGTCGCAACGATTGTGATGACGACCCGGCAGAGAGAAGCGAGTCAATCGAGTGGACGAGATCATCCGGCCGACGCAGGTCGTCGACCGAGTCCTCCCCGAGAACCGATTCCTCCTCGTCGTCGTCGTGGTCAGACGCGCTCTCGTCCGTCCAGTCACGGTCGTCCTCGTCGTCGTCCTCGTCGGCCAAGTCCAGCGCCTCGAAGCTCAAGTCGGGTTGCTCGACTTCGGCGGGCCATCCCCCTTCTGGGAGCAACTCAAAGATCATCGGTAGGCAATCTCCAACGGCCTCGTCTTCGTCTTCGAGCGAGAGGGACGATGTCCCCGGCTGGAAGGCGATATACATGGGGTAGTGGAGGAACATGTAACTCCCGACGAGCTCGTGCGACGTCAGTCCGGACCAGTCTCGCCCTTCCGGGTCCAGTCGGACTGGCCCTGCCGAGAGAGGCCGAGACGAGGACCACCCGCGAGGCGGTACCGCCGGACCAAAGTCGGAGCCGGCTTCTTCTTCTTGGCCCCGTCTGCGCACACGAGGCGGACGACCCCATCCCATCGCGCGAGCGTCGTAAAAGTTCGCACCTGCGACGATCGCGAGCGCCTCGACCTTGCGCCAATCGACTCGGCCGGACCCGTCCGATTGGAACGGCCCATAGCAAGCGTGACGAGTCCAGTTTGCGCGGGTGTAGACGATCTCTTTTGCGCGAGTACGGATGGAGGGACTCTGAAAGGCGAGAGGCGACGGGGTGGCGAGGATGTGCAACCGCGCGACGAGCTCGGCGAGGCGACCGGCCATGATCGACTCGGGCGCTGTGGCCTCGTCGACTTTGCGGGGCACAGCAGTGAGGTAGCCTCGCGCCGATGCCGAGCGATCGTCGAAAGTCGTCGCATTCGGTCGGGAGCGCAAAAAGTGCCCCGAAGACGAGCGAGGTCCGCATCCCGCCGCGAGGAACAAGATCCCCTCTCCGCCGTCCTCATCTTCCGGCGACGTTCGGAGTAGATCGGTGAGCCAGTTCTCATTCCGCGAGGGCCCTCCTCCCCATGGCCGCTCGACCGCGGTCTGGACGAGAGCCCGGACGACGGGAATGCGGTCTCGCTCCGGAAGGGCTTGTCGAGACCGGTTCGATTTCTCGAGTCGGTTCGCGGCTCGCCTCCGATCCTTGACTGCCGCTTCGTGACTGTATCGCGGCTGCGGGGATCCGGGATCCGTCGATGGCGGCGGGTCGTCCCAGTTGACTCTGTGGAGGCCTCTCCAGAGCGCGGTCGATTGGGAATGCGCGTACGCGGCTCGGCACGTTTGCGCAAAGGCGGCGCATGCTTCCGGTGTCGCCAGGGTGAGGCAATGGGTCAGGATCTGCGAACGGTTGTGCATCGCAGGGTCAGTTCGGGATGCATGTGGAGCGCAGCGGAGTGGAGACGCGCGGACTTGCCTCTGGAGGCAGGGAGAAGATGGTCGACTCGTTCAGCATGGTGTCGGAGCAGGATCCGCCGACTCCGGTGCGGTAAGGTACGCTGTGAAGTGTGTGCTGGTGGAGAAGAGATGAATGACTCCGAAAGTGGAGCCGAATCGGCGAGCGGGCCGACTGCGGATTGTTACAAAACCCATTGCAAACTATTTGTATTCGCCGGGATTACCAGCTGCGAGAAGTTCAACTCCAGCTTCACCGCTGACTGAGCCAGCTTTTTCCACGTCACACGGCTCAGTGTACCGTGTGAAGAGCCAGACAGCGAGATGGTGTCGACTGTGCATGCCCCGTCGTCCGTCTCGATCATCCGGAAACGGCCAGCCGGAGCAGGAGGTGCCGCCGATGCTCACTTTTGGAGAAAGACGGCGAGGGGGAAACTGCAACGAGGTGCGTAGCCAGAGGGCAGGGCAGTTCTCTCTTCAATACGGATCGGGTACTGACCACTCTGCTGCTCGTCCTCAGTCGTGAGGGAGCACTACCTCCGCCCCGCCGCCGACTTTGCTCCGCCGCCCGTCCTCCCCGCCGGACTCGCGTGGATCCTGCCAGACACGAACGCAGTCCTGCACCAGTTTGATCTCTTGGCCAGTCCAGACCTGCCCCACCCGCTCCTCGTCGCCCAGACCGTCCTCGACGAGGTCCGACACCGCAGCTTGCCCCTCTACAACAAGCTCCGCACCCTCATCGACGACGACTTTGCCCCGACAAAGTCGACCGGCGAGCACAAGCTCAAGCGCGGGTGGACAGTCTGGAACGAGGCCCTCGAAGAGACTTTCCTCGAGCGGAACGAGGGAGAGTCGCCTAACGACCGCAACGACCGCGCGATCCGCCACCTCGCCTCGTACTACACCGCCATCCTCCGCGGAGGCACTTCGGCAAACAAGCGACAAAAGACGGGCGCTTCCTCCGCGCGAGCAGTCGACACCGACTCGTCCGACGCACCGTTGATCCTCCTGACCGACGATGCTGCCAACCTCGCCCTCGCCCGCAAAGCTGGCCTCCGCACCCTCACCGCCAAGGAATACGTCGCCTCTCTCCCCGACTCGGTACAACACTCGCTCGTCGACTTGCTCGCAGTCGGAGGGAGCGGTCTCGAGCGGGACGGGAACGCGACCGGCGGGGCGTCAGGATCGGGGAAACGTAAGGGCGCGGCGCTGTATCCGGAGCATCTGCCTCAGAGTGTACTGCAGGCGGGAGTCAAAGCGGGCAAGTATGTTCAAGGCCACTTCAACCCGAGCCAGTACAACTTCCGCGAGGTAAGCCCGATCTGCTTTCTTTCCCTCCGGGTTTCTTCTTCGTCTGCTGCGATATACCGTTTTTGAGAGGCTGAGACGATTGCTCCACAGGCAACTGTCAACTCTGCGACGCTGCCGAAGCCGGTCCTCCTCTCCGGCCTCGAGTCGATGAACCGAGCCGTCGCGGGCGATCTTGTTGTCGTCGAGGTCTTGCCCGAAAGCGAGTGGAAGAGCCTCGGCGAAGAGGTGGTTGACGAGGATGGTCAGTCTCTTCGCTCGCCGGTTTCCGCGCGGCTCCTTCTGAAGGGCTCGTCAGTGTGTGTCTCTCGCTGACTCTGTTTGCGCACCGCTCCGCAGCCAAGCAAGACGACCCCGACGCGCAGTCCTTGCCCGAAGGCGGCGACACGACGTCGGCTCCGGCCGTTGGCGCACTGCACGAACCGGACGCGCTCATGCTAAAGCCGCGTGAGGTCCAATCGACCGGCCGCGTGGTCGGCATCCTGCGCCGCGCTTTCCGCCCATACGTCTGCACGCTCGATCGCGCGTCCCTGCCCCCCTCGGCTCTCACCTCTTCGACCTCGGTCACGGTGCTCGCCTCCCCCGTCCAGCGTACGCTGCCCCGGATCCGACTCTTGACGCGCCAAGCCGCCCACCTCGCATCCCAAAAGTTCCTCGTCTCGATCGACCGGTGGTCGATCACGTCCCGGTATCCCGAAGGTCACTTTGTGCGCGTGTTGGGGCAAGTTGGCAGCAAGGAGGGAGAGGTCGAGTCGCTCCTTGAGGAATGGGAGGTCCCGTACCGGCCGTTCTCGAGTGCGATCTTGTCGTGCCTGCCTGAGGAAGGCGAGACCTGGGTCGTCCCTCCCAAGGGCGAGGCGGATGTCAAGGGCGTGTGGCGCGGTCGCGAGGATCTGCGAGATGAGATTGTGTGCTCGATCGATCCGCCCGGTAAGTTTTCAACCTGGTCGGATTTTTACTCCCCGACGAGATGGGATCGTTGCGGTGAGGCTCGAGGTTGTCCGAGGATGCTGACCGCGTTCCGGTCTGCAGGCTGCCAAGACATCGACGATGCGCTCCACGCCAAGCGGTTACCGAACGGCAACATCCAGGCAGGCGTTCGTGAGTTATCGCCAGCGGAACCGTACGACTCTCCCCGAGTCTGACGGATGCCCTCCCCCGCAGATATCGCCGATGTCTCGCACTTTGTGCACCCCGACAACCCCATGGACGCCGAAGCGGCCTCGCGAGGCACGACGGTTTACCTGGTCGACAAGCGAATCGACATGCTGCCTTCGCTCCTCGGTACCAATCTCTGCTCTCTCCGGCCTTATGTTGAGCGACTGGCATTCAGTGTCATCTGGGTGCGTTTCCGGGTTTACGATCATCATACTCCTGGAAAGGAGATACTGACGGGCTTGGAACTCGGTTCTGCAGGAACTCGATGACCAAGCCAACATTGTCGACGTCCGCTTCACGAAATCAGTCATTGCGTCGAAGGAAGCCTTCACCTACGAGGCCGCACAGCGACGCAAAGACGACGCGTCGCTCACCGATCCGTTGACCGAGGGGATCCGCCTCCTCAACTCGATCGCGATCAAGCTGCGCGCGAAGCGTATGGCCGCCGGTGCCCTCAACCTCGCGTCCCCCGAAGTTAAGATCCATCTCGAGTCCTCGGAGCAGTCGGGTCCGGTCGACGTCGAGGTCAAGGAGCTGTTCGAAACCAACTTGCTCGTCGAAGAGTTCATGCTGCTCGCCAACATTTCGGTCGCCGAACGCATCTACAAGCAGTTCCCGCAGACGGCAGTTTTGCGACGACACGCTGCCCCGCCCAAGACCAACTTTGAGGTTCTCCAGGATGTTCTTGCGAAGCGTCGCGGCTTCACGCTCGACGTCTCGACCTCGCGCGCTCTGGCCGATTCGCTCGACAAGTGTGTGGTACGTGGTGGCGTGTCGTCTGTGTGTGCATGTTGTTCCACTCGGGCTCTTTCTAACACTCGGCGCACCCGCTGCAGGACCCTTCTTTCCCTAAATTCAACACCCTCGTCCGCATCATGGCCACCCGCTGCATGCTCTCCGCCGAGTACTTCTGCTCGGGAAGTCTGCCCGCCTCTCAGTTCACCCACTACGGTCTCGCCTCTCCGATCTACACGCATTTCACGTCGCCGATCCGTCGTTACGCCGACGTCCTCGTGCACCGACAGCTCACCGCAGCCATCTCTGGCCAGCCGCTCCATGCCGGTCTGCAGACCAAAGCGTGGGTCGACAAGACGCTCGAAGTCGTCAACAAGCGGCATCGTAGCGCACAGGGTGCCGCTCGCGCCAGTATCGAGTTCTACGTCGCGCTCGCGATCGAACGGCGCGAGGAGGCGGCTCAGAAGCAGGCTGGCGAGAACGGTGGCAAAGTCCGCGCAGACGCCTTCGTGATTCGCACATTCCGTAACGGTCTCGCTGTCTTTGTTTCGCAGTACGTCCCAATCCCAGCCCCTTTGCTCGCGCGATTCTTTTCTTGCCCACCACTGACCCCGTCCTCCACTGCGCGCGACAGGTTCGGTCTCGAAGGCCTCGTCACGTTCAAACGAGACAACGAGTACGATGCGGAGAGCTACGAAATCACCGTGCCCAAGGCTGCCGGCGGCGAAAAGGTGACGATCGGCGTCTTTGACAAGGTCGAGGTGGAAATCTCGGTCGAGAAGGTACGTTGCGGTTTCTCGAAAATGCTCGGGTGCCCTTGACGTTGCGCTGACTTGTGCGCTTGACCTCCGCAGGACAAGAACACGCAGCGCGGCAAGGTCGTGATGCATCTCGTCGAGCCTGTAGACTCGCGCGGCATGTGATTGACTGTTGTGCTCCTGCGTCTCATTCGGAATCCTGCATCCCGGCTCACCTGACAGAGGGAGTATAGCCGCTTCTATGCACTAGAATGGCAACAGTCGTCGGTCTTCTTAAGCTTCTTCCGTGAGGAGAGAGTTCCGCCTACTTTGCTGCCATCGGCTCGCTAGCGCTGGCTCTTGATTTCGGTCTCCCCGCCTCTGTAGAGTCGCTTCGTGGCATCTACTGTAAGACTACATAGACTTGGGTCCTTAAGGAGGAGGATCCACGATTTCCTCGGATTCACGCTGCCCTTGCACGTGCACTTTGAATCAGGACGGACAGCCCGAATCGTCCCTCTAACCGCACAACAGGGCGCTATACACCGTCCAGGGATCTATCGACGCTCTGCGTCAGACCTCGGGAGCACTCCTGCCCGCTGATACCCCACCCACCTTCCCGACTCCGCCGCTGACAGAGATGCGTTCTCACTGAGGATCTGTGCGCTATGGAAGACCTGGACGAGCTTCAGGAGCGCGAGATCGAGGTCGTACAAGGTACGCAGCTCTCGTCAAGTCCCGCTATGCGACCCAGGAGGCGCCCTATGTACATATGTCGCTCATCGTGTTGACCGACGACATCTTTGCAGCGATCTATGGCGAGGACTTCGAGCAAGCCGAGAGTCGGACGGCGTGGAAGGTACGCCACTCTCGGCATATCTCATGTACTGTCTTGTCCTGACGATACCGTCCCTCCAGACTGTGAACGCCGCGCACGAGTTTCGGGTCTGCGTCCGACCCGTCGACGAGGATCTGAAGGACAAGGTCTCCGTCTGGTTGCGCTTCAAGTCAGTATAGAAACGCTTTTGATCGTGCGATGCGAGCGCTGGCTCGTGCGCTGATCACACAGCCTCCAATCAGGCTACCCAAGCGTTACCCAAAGGTCGCGCCGAACATCTCTCTCGAAAACCCCAAAGGGCTGTCCAACCAACATGTGACGCACCTTGTGAGCATCTTGACCGAGTCTCTGATTTGATCGGCCCGCGCAAAAGCTCGCGCGAAGCACAGGCTGACTCTGAGATCCTCCAGGCGACGCTCCTTCAGCGGGAAGCATCCGGCCGACTCGGCGACGAGATGCTGTACGATTTGTGCTCGCAAGCGGCTTCCTACATCACTGAACGTCACGTCGACTCGGTTCGCGGCGCTCAGCCTAGTCTCGAAGATCAGCGTCGGAAACGAGGCGAAGAGCAGGCCAAGGTGAGTCAAATGCGGCATGTCCTACCGACGGAACAATGCGCTTACTCCCGGCCGTCGACATACAGGCATCCGAGAAGGTCAAACTACAGGAGCAAGCGCTGCGGGAGCAGAAAGAGGCAGAGGAAGCGGCGCGGCTTTCGCACCTCATCTCTGAGGATGTGCGCAAAAAGGAGGAAATGCGCCTCGACCGGGAACGTCGAGAACGCGAACTTGATCGCGAGCGCGATAACGCATCCCTCGAAGTCGGACCGAATGGCGAAAAAACCGTCAACATGCCCATTTTCGGGCCAGGTGGAAAAGCAGACGGAATCGTGCGATTCGGCTTTCCGCTCGCCGACGGTGCGCCGCAGCGTCCATTGACAGCCCGCAAGGTTACGCCATCTGACCAATATGATCCACAGACTGGCTTACTCGTCTATTCACCGTCTCCCATCGAACGAAGGAGAAAGAAGAAGCCGGCACCGCCTTCGTCGTCGAGATCCTCGCACCCTACTACCTGTCTACGCAAGGTGCGTCCGTCGATGCGCCTTGACCACTACGCTTACTGACCGCCGAACGCGCAGGCAAGCGAAAGATCAGCAAAATCGAGGCGGACCTGGATCGCATTCGACCGCTTCGGCATCCCAACTTGTTCTCGCTCGACGGGTATCGCGTCGTCCGCTACGCACCGGCATACTTCCCACCGAACTCTGCAGCAAAGCTCACGGTCCGCTCTGGCGAGGGATGGACCGTCGTCATGTTGGGGCCGCCCTGTCGAGCGCAAACCCTCGAAGACCTCCTCATCGCCGTCGGCGAGCTGCGCCCGGATCGCGCCCTCGACTACTTCGCCCAGATCCTCAAGGTTGTCGAATACCTGCACGCGCACAACGTCGTCCATCGCGCGTTGCGGGCAAAGCTCGTGTTTGTCGAGACGAGCAGGTCTGCCGGCGGCGATGAGCAGGCGGGTTTGCGCCTCGCCGGCGTCGGCTGGTACCGCCGCTTGATTGATCTGAACAAGGCAGAACCGTGGCTACAGCAGCCTCCAAGGGAAGAGCTTGCAGACGCTTGGTGCGTAGATTTTGTCTGCGCTGCGACTTGCTCACTCTGACGGTGCTACGCTCCAGGATGAGCCCCGAGGCACTCGCCGCGCCGTTCACGTACGACAAACCCCGCGACATGTACGAGCTTGGAATCTTGCTTGCTCAGATGCTCTTCGGCGTCGACGTGACGGAGAAGTTTGCCTCGCCCGCGAATCTCGTCAACAGCAGTGAGTCCTGTCCTCGACGTTCGAGTCCGGCACAACACTTCTGATGCGTTTCCGATGTACAGTTCCGAGATCCTCGCCGGTAGCGATTCGGAGGACGCTTCGGGACCTTCTCCTCACCGAGGGCAAAAAGCGACCGACTGCCTCTCGGCTAGTCTCCCAGCTTGCGGACGACAGCGAGAGCGTCACGATCCACACGCCTCTGAAACTCGCGACAACCCCACCATCGGCGTTGGCAGGCTGGCCCCGAGCGAACGGAGGCCAAAAGGCCATGACGCCTTTGGTCTCACCGCCGCCGCCGACCCAACTCGCTCGGAGTATCGAAGGCCCGAGCGGATTCTTCGTTCAACCACGAGTGTCAGGATCGCGCTACCGCAGCGAGTTTGAGGAGCTCGAGTTTCTCGGTCGTGGCGGGGGTGGTCAAGTCGTGAAAGCGCGGAACCGCCTCGACGGTCACCTTTATGCGGTCAAGAAGATCCGCTTGCCCCACGACCGCGCCAGCGAAAACAAGATTCTCCGAGAGGTCACGATCTGGTGAGTCCACTCATGGACGGGGCTTTTCATCTTTGGTGTTGACCTTCCTTCTGCGCAGGTCTCGCATGAATCATCCCAAGTGAGTTGGTGCACCGCAATCCGCCTCGGCACTTCTCTCTGACGGTGTCTCCCTTGAACAGCATCGTACGCTATCACACGGCCTGGACCGAAGTCGACGAGATGTACCCGAACTTTGGTCAAGACGGGTCGTCGACCCAGCACACCGCGACGACCAACGCTACCGATACAGGGTCGAGCCTGCGAACGGAAGAAACCGCCGACGACTCGAGCGACAGCGACAGCGACTCGACTGTGTCCGGATCTGACAGCTCCGATACCGAGTCGGGTCCCGAGTCGAACGATGAGGGTCCTATCGACATGCATTTTGGCGACTTCGAGGACGATCTCGACTTCCTGTCCGTCGGCCACGCCCAGTCCCGCAGTATGTCGTATCCGAGCATCCACTTTGGTAACGAAGACGACCCGTCGCGTCCCACCTCGAACGATGCCACGCCGGAGCTCTCGCGCAATGTTTCCCCGGCACCTCTGCTCAAGGTCCCTACGCCGGCGTCCACGCCAAAGCAGACGCGGACACTCTACATTCAGGTATGCCTGCGTCACTTGCCGCTGCCGATTCATCCGACAATGCTGACGCGCGCGTCCCCGCCGCCAGATGGAGTACGTTGAAAAGCTCACTCTCCGCGAAGCGATCGAAGACGGCGTCTCGGAAATCGATTCCTGGCGATGGACTGTACGTTGCGCGAGCCTTTTCTGGTACCCAGCAAGTTACTGAGGTTTTCTGCACGCGCGGCAGTTCCAAATTCTGTCGGCTATGCTGCATTTCACCTCGCTCAAGTGAGTGACTCCTTTCCTTTGCGTTCGAAGGAAGCGGGAAGATCCGCTGATCACGCCGGGCACCGCAGCATCCTGCATCGCGACTTGAAGCCGTCCAATATCTTCATCGACGTCAAAGGAGACGTCCGAATCGGCGATTTCGGCCTCGCAGTGAACCAAGGCGGCGCAGAACTTGGCGACGTCTTCCTCAGCTCCGACAATCCCCTGGACGAGTCGGACCTCACTTCGGGCGTCGGTACTTCTCTCTACATCGCTCCAGAGACGATGACGCGCGGCAGGGCGGCGACGGCGAAGCACTACAGCAACAAGGTCGACATGTATTCGTTCGGCATCGTCTTCTTCGAGCTGTGGCATTCGTTCAAGACGGGGATGGAACGCATACACGTCTTGCATGACCTACGGCGGCCCGAAGTCAAGTTTCCGACGACGTGGGATCCTGCGATGCTCCCTCGTCAGACGCGAATTGTCCAGGCGTGCTTGACGCACGACCCGGAACTCCGACCATCGCCCCAGGATCTTCTCTCGTCCGACATGCTCCCGCCGCGAGTCGGCGACGACTCGATCGAAGAGACCATTCGCCTGCTTTCCCATTCCGGCACGACCCACGCCCAAAAGCTCATCACGGCCCTCTTCGCTCAGTCTGACGAGGACCGTTTGCGGAAGGATTTCTCGTACGACTTCTATGACGGATCCGGCGTAGGTCAAACGGCATCAAGAAGTCTCCGTAGCTCCGCCTCTGACGTTTGCCGTTAACAGGCCAAGGCGGACAACGACCCGTACGCCCAACTCGTTTACGACAAGCTCAGCCGGATCTTTCGGCAAAAGGGCGCCGTAAAGATGGACAGCCCGTTGCTCATGCCGCACTCTCAAGTCCACGCGGCTCGGAAGCCGGTCCAGCTGCTCGACGCCGACGGCACCGTGGTTTGCTTGCCTTTCCAGCTCAACATCCCGTTCTGTAAGCTGCAGACTTGGTGCGACCACGTTCGCATCTCGACTAATCACTCGCTCTTGCAGGTCGTATGGTCGCTCGCGACACATCTCTGACTCGCCTGAAGCGATGGACGATCGCGCCCATCTTTCGGCCGGCGCCAGCAGGAGGAGTGAGCTTTCACATTTCTGTCAGTCGTGCGTGCCGTGATTGACCATGGTCGACCACAAACAGCAACCTCGCGCCGTTCTCAACGCCGCGTTTGATATCGTATCCGATGCAGTCATGCCAGCGATGGAAGCCGAATGTCTCTACGTGGTCGAAGAAGTGCTCGGAGCGTTCCCTCTCACTGGCGCCCCCGCTCACCTGATCAACCACTCGAAACTCCTCGACGCGATCCTCGACATCGTCCCGACGAAGCAGCGCACTGCTGTCTGCGATATCCTCGTCCAGCATGGTCGTTTGCAGCGATCCTGGACGAAAACGTCGACCGAGCTGTTGAAACTGCCTGGCGTCACACCGTCGATCTCCGATACGCTCAGGTCTATGGATATCCTGGGTGTGTCTTCCTCTTCGAAGTGGACATCTGCTCCCGCCCGCTGAACGCTCTCTCTTCGTCGACAGGCGATCCCGGCAAAATCCGTACCGCCTTTATGTCCGGTCCGTTCCGCTCCAAGCAAGCCGCCAAGGAAGGTCTACAGGAAATCGGCAGCATCATCGACCTCTGTCGGCAGATGGGCATGTCCAATATCAAAGTCGCACCGCTTCTTGCGACCAACTACGACCTGCACCGCAACGGGACAATCTTTGAATCCCACATCGTCCGCGGCAAGTCTCGGGACATTATCGCTGCGGGAGGAAGGTACGTCAAGATTGAGGTGAAGCGACATGTCTGAAACCCCCATGCTGATGTTGCTTCCTTGGCAGATTCGACGAAGTGGTCACCCGCCTTGCCGCCCCGGAAGTCCGCATGTCTGGCCGATGCCCGCACGTCGTCGGGTTCTCCTTGGCCATCTCGAAACTTTCGTTGGCAGCTGCCGAAGCGAACTCGACCACCGGAAAGCAGGCGATGACGCGGAAAGACGAGCACCTGCGCTCTTACGGCTCCTGGGCTATCCGACGGTGCGACGTCTATGTCGTCAGCTTTTCGCCCGGCTTGATCGATCTTCGACTCGAGATTGTCAAGGACTTGTGGCGCGATGGCATCAAAGCTGATCTCGTCAGTTTGTCCACTCCTTTCGCGAAACGATATATCGACGTTGACACTGTTTCGCCATGCCACGTAGATGTACGACGACGACTTTCTCGCCCTGACGCCAGAACAGCTCGTCAGCGCGTGCCGACGCGAGGGCATCCTCTGGCTCGTGATCGTCAAGCCGAGCGTCGCCGGACGGGCTGCCACCTACGAGTCGGAGACCTCGCTCAAGGTCAAGTCCGTTCTGCGCGGATCTGAGGAGGAAGGTGCGCCACTTCATACTTGTTCCGCTCTCGTTCACCGCTCGCTGACACGTCTCTCTTGATCAATAGTTATGCGATCAGAGTTGTCGACTTGGCTCGTTCAGCAGCTGCGAGAGCAGTCTGGAGTTGACGAAGCCGCCGGAGGGAACGCAGAGGCCGCCGCAGACGTCGCCGCGAATCTTCAGGAACCGTCCAAGCCGGCGCAAGATTACATTCCCGTCCTTCCGGAAGAGGAAGGACGGACGCAACGAGGCGACGTGAACCGTCAGAAAGGCAGACACAACAAGCGCTCTATGTTTGCGGCTCGAGGTAAGCCAGCCTTGACTTGCGTCAAAACGGCTGGACGGGCCGATCCAGCTTACATCGTCACGGACCCACAGCCCAGAAGAATATCGAGCAAGCCGCAAAGGCGGCGGCGGAGGCGCCAGTGTGTGCGTGGGCTTTCCGCTGACGGCGTCTCTCGATTGGACACTGATTTGACTTCCGGAACAGTCGCGATCGACCTTGACGGACAGGCCTTCGAGCGCATGGCACTTTCGGGTGAGTCTGCACGAACTCGTATGTGAATGTGGGCAGTCTTTGACTCGATGAGGCCTGCAGCGGGATGGATCACGAGCGACGAAGCCTTCAAAGCGTTGCTTCACACGGCGCCGCCCGGCAAGCGGGACTACTATAACTCGATCCGGTCTCAGATCCAACGCTATAAGCGGGACCACGAGTGCTCGCGCTTCTGGTTGTTCTCTTTGCGCGACGACCGGAGCGTCCTCATGTCTTTCTTCGAGCGCCTGTGAAGCGCCGGACCTTTTCCGATTGTTGTACTATTCTGTCCCTTCCCCAAACTTTGTTGTTTTCCCGCGAGTCCTTGCATCGCACTACTTTCAATGCGTCAAGGTGCTCGTTCTGCCGAGGCGAGCGCCCATCCTCTCTTCTACACGCACCAGGCCCCACGCTGCTCCGGCGGTCGCCAAGAAGCAGAGCGCACTGAGCGAAAGCGGCAACACGCTTGTGCTGATGCTAAGCAAGATGCCGGTCACGAGCGGCGCAATGATCCCCGAGAGCCTCGAAAGGGCGGACGCGATCCCGGACGCCGTTCCGCTGTCCCAGAAGGAAGAAAAGGTCAGTCTCGGCGGGAAAGTCGAAGGCGAGCCCAGCAAGCTTACCGCATCGTGACGGGGAAGATTTCCGGAGTGAAGCCGTAGATCACAGCATCTGCGGTCGAAACAATCCAGGTCAGCACGTGTCAGTGTCAAGAGTCATCTCCTCGTGTAGGAGCGGAGGACGCACACATGAGAGTGGAAGCGAACGACACAGCCATGCTGCTCAGGACGATCCCGACCGAGGTATTGACAAACACGAAAACGACCGTCGCTGCCGAGGTGGCCAACGTCGAGATGGCGAGTGTTTTCGCCCGACCGAGCGGCGTCTCGACGAGGTATGCCCCGACGAGCGAACCGGGAAGACCCGCGGCCGTGTACATTACGTCTGCAGGGGAGAATTCGTGATTAGCTCGGACCGATCTCGCGAGTAGGATTCCAACGCCCAGCTCACAGGTACGCAGGGTCTCTTCCTGCGTTGTCGGTCGTGAAGGAGCGGTATCGGCCAATTTTGATTCGAGAAACTTGGGGAGAAAGACGTTGAAGATCTGAAGGATAGCGAAGCTTGGCAGTGAGCACTAAGAAGATCACCGCACAAAGGCAGGGGCTGACTCACGGTATATCCCGCGCTCGCCAACGTCCAGATGGTCCAGACGAAGAGTGTAGTCCGTCGCCATTTCGGCGCGAGAAGGTCACTGAAGCGATCCGCGTACGCTGTCACCGGGCCCTGCAACGCCGCAGGTAACCGCTCGATCCACGCCGGGGGCTCGTGGTTCGACGCGCCCGGACGGACGCCATCGAATGAGAGAGCCGAATCCGGTAACGTGAACTCGGACAGGTCGCCATCCTCGAGCGTTGCTGGGGCCTGGAAGGGGCTCGCCAGACTGGAGCGAGGTCGACTCTCCGGTGAGGTATGGCCCATTGCAGCGTACCCGGGCGGACTCTTGGCGACGAGTGATCCGCTCGAGTGACTCGGTCCGTCGACGGCACGGACGTCGCTGCGATCGCGATGGTGGTCGACGACGTCGCTCAAGGCCCACGGAGATTCGTCTCCGTTGATCTTCGAGATCCGCCGGAGAGTTACGACGGCTGCCGATGGACGGTTCGAGGCGACGAGGAACTTTGGCGACTCGTGCAAGCGGAACATGAGTACCCGGGAGACGCAGAGGATCGCGCTCTGTGAGTTCTCACTGGTCAGTCTCTGTCAAGCCCGGGAAATCTCGAATAATAAGTGCTTACCACAATCGCGAGAGCCCCGAGCATATACCGCCACCCGACGTTCTGCGTCGCGACATCGCAGGCTTCTCCGGTTTCGCTCGCGGCAGCCGTGCATGAGAATCGTGGTAGAATGATCAAGCCCAGGATCGACGTGACGATTGCGCCGAGAGAAAAGCTGCGGATTTTGCGAGCATTCAGTGAACCTGACATCGTAGGTCGCGCAAACAGCACAGAGACACGCACAAGACAGAGAGCGCGGTGAGGAGGTAATGTCGCGTCTTTGGCACATTTTCGAGAAATCTAAGCCCGGAGACTGGTTAGCCATGTTGGCGGAAAGACCTGACCTGCGACGCACAAGGTTCCATCGGTAGGCATCGAGCCTCCAATTCCAGTTCCGACCCAGAAGAGCGCACAACAGAGCCAACCGAAAGAGGGTGCGAAGGCAGCAGCGCCGGCAAACACGGCCGTGATGGCAAGGGTAAGGTTGAAAGCCGGAACGCGACCTTTTGCATCGGAGACTGCAGACAAACACCGTGTCAGTACATGCTTCTTCCATTTCGAGCTTGGAGACGTACAGCTGCCCCAGCCCCAGGCTCCGATCTGCAAGTCAAGACCGGGACAGTCAGAGGATTCGGCACATAACGATTAACTTGAACGAAAGAACGAAAAACCCGACTGACCATCATGCCGGCAAAGATGCTGGTCGAAAGCAGACCGATATAGCGGTCGCCGACTTGGAAATGTTCCTGGACCCGCGGGAGGATGACCGACACGGTCTGGAGGGTCATGTTGTCCATGGCCCATCCGAGCCCACACAGGACGAGCAGCTGGTACTGATACCGGCCCATCCCGATCTTTTCGAGCGCCGCATCCAACGGCGTCAGGTGCGCTTCCAGTACGGCGGTCCTCGCCTCGGCGTCGGTGTCATCGTCGCCGTTTTCTGAATCCGGCGACGAGGAAGCGGGTTCGTCGTGGTGAAGGAGCGGAAGTTCCGCTGCAGCAGCCGAGTCGTCGCTTCCTTGCAGCGGACTTGACCCGCTGACGTGCGTAGCGAGCAGCGGAGTCCTCGAAGGCTGCCTGCTCGGCGCTGCAGGCGGGTCTGGACGTGCCATCGTCCGGGAAAGAGCGGGCTTGGCTTGGCGGAGGGCAGTGAAGGTGAAGGAGTGTACAAGGCTATCGGAGGGCAAGCGTCTGCTGTCGGTACATCCTGTGACGCCTTTTTACCGTATCGCTCGAGCCGTACAGACCAGAGTATAGCCTGCAGGAGGCGAGGACCCGCCGACGATCCGCAAATTGATGAAATCGCGGACTCCGCGGTTTTCCGTTCTCTTTTCGCACCAAGCCATAGCAATTGAATGACCACGGACAAGTGTTTGACAAGAAGACTGATCTGGTGTTGCACAACAAGGTGGTACATCGTTTTCTGGCTGTCTGTCCCATTTCCTTCCCGTCCTTGCCCGTCCGCCCGTCTTCACGAGCGTCGAGTCGGTCCATCTTACTTGGCGCCGCCAGCCTGAAGGGCCATGAGCGCGGCGCAGAACGTGAGGACGAGGCGCGGGCGGACTTCGACAATGTCTTCCGGGACGATAAAGATGAGCGAGCTGGTTTCCACGAGCGAAAAAGGCGAGGTTCGTTAGCTCGCGCTACCCTTAGCAGAAAGTGGGGGGAAAGAGAGAAAAACTCACCCCAGCTTGCGTGCGATCGAAATGGCGAGTTTGGCTGTGGGTGCCGCATGGACGAAAGGATATGGGAAGCGGGTCAGTCGCAGGAAGCCAATGCGAGATCAAGACCTCGCCAGAAAGAAAGGGCCGCCCCGGAAACCCACCATTGGCCTTGCACTCGTCGTCGGTCCTGCCGTCGTACACGAGCGAGTAGTCGACATATCCCGGCTTGAGCGTCTCGAGCAAGTCGAGGAAGAACTTGGCATTCTTCAAACTCGGGTCCTTGAAGCTGCGCATCGTCGACTGCTTGCCGCCCTTCTGGACCTGGTCGTTCGCCCACTTGACGATATCCGAGTCGGTCACTTCGCGACCGTTCTTGCTCAGCGACGCCATCGTGCTGAGAATGTTGCGCCGCATCATTTGCCACACGAGGCCGAGGGTCAAGGTCCGCGAGCCGTCGACAATGTCGGCACCCTGGATCCCGACGATGTGCATGTTATTTTGCTTGGCGAGGTCGAGGCAGTAGTTGGTGTTCTCGACCGCCTTGAACCGCGAGAGCGGCAGCGGCGCCTTGGACACTCGTCGCCACGTGACCGAGCCGGGGATGACCTTGTCGAACGCTTGCAACAGCACGAGGCCGTCCTGTGTCCGCGCAGAAGAGGTCCACATGGCGTGAGAACCGAACCACCACGGAGGAGCAGAACGAATCGTGTCTCCAAAAAAACGACGCACCTTGAGGTCCTCGAACAAGTCGTGCACGCCCGGATCGACATCGAGCGAATTGAGCCAGAGCGTAAACACCCTCGCCTCGCGTTCACCCTCGGCGTCAAACTCTTCGATCACCGGCTTTTCGTTCTCTTCGAGCGGTTCGAGGCCGGGCCACGTGTTGAACAAGTTGGCGACGAATGCGAGGTTGAGCTTGGCGTTGCCGGCGACGAGGGACGACGCGGTCAAGTATTTGCGGCAACCGATCGCGTCGGCGTTTTGAAGGACCTAGGAGGGGGGGGCCGACAGGTAAGTCTCTTTATTCCGTGCAAGTTCGAGAGGGAACGACCACAAACCTTCTCTGCGCGCTGGTGCAGGTCGGTCTCTTGCAACGGGGCGCGCGAGCACTCGGCCGGCTTGAGCTGGTTGAGGAGTACCGTGTAGTTCTCGCCGTCCGAGACGTCCTTGCTAAAGTTGGTGACTCTGTCGTCGGAAGAAAGCCCCGCCCCCCTCGGCGAGCGTATGTCAGCCGTTGCTCGCTCGCTCACGCCACGCGTCCTCGTCGACTCACCGCCTCGGCCAGTTGGCCGCCTTGAGGTGGAAGTTGAACCAGCGAAGGAGGATCTGATCGGGCGGCAACCGCAAGAACTGTTCGAGCGTCTCGTCGTCCTCGAGCAAGCGGTACAGTTCGGGGTGCAACTTGATGTCAATCTTGGCGAGCAACCCGCGCCGGATGATCTGCCAGATCAAGCCGAGGATCAAGTGCTCGCGACCTTCGTTCAGGTCCGACGCGCCAATGTTGACGGTCGAGAGGCCGAGCGACTTTGCCGACGTGATGACGAGGTTGTTGTTCTCGGTCATCTGGAAGTTGTTCAGGGTCGCTTTCGACTTGGCCGACGGCATCGCCGAGGGCGCCTTGGACTTCGACGAGGCCTTGTTCAGGACTCGCTCGTCGATCGTGTCCGGGACCGAGTCGTTGATCAATTTCGCGAGGAGGAGACCGTCTGGCGGGTGGCGTGTAATCAGCCATCACAGTGCCGGAAGAGTACGGAGCACTGCTACCCACCTCGGCATTCGTCAAAGATCTGGAATGTGTCGGTCGGGATCGGCAGCCGGTCGCCAATGTCTGCATCGCCAGCGAGCACCTGTTTCGAGGTTTAAAGATGGTCAACTTTCCTCCGGGCGCGCTCAGACAAGCTTGGCGCTCACCTGGTTGATGTGCCTCGTGAACTCGGTCCGCTCGTCCTCGTTGATCGAGTGGGTAATGTTGGTGTTGCTGCCCTTGACCAAGACTTTGCCACCTCCGTGCTTGTCGCCGCCGGTCGTCTGGTGGTGCAGTTGTTCCGCTCCGGCTTCGACTCCGACTCCAGCACCGGCGCCACCGGTCGCGCCCATCAAGCCACTGAGAGCGCCGCCTCGGAGGACTTTACCGGCCTGGGCGTTGGCGCCGGACCGGAGCTTGTCGACGAGGTCGACAAAGTCGTCGAGTTCGACTTGGCCGGACGAGTCGACCGAGACGGCCTTGAGGGTCTCGCGGACTTGGTCGTAGGTCCATTTGCCGGACGGGGATTCGGGTTTCGCGTTGGTCGAGAGGGCGGTCAGGACGGTCGATTTCGGCAACCGACCCGTCGAGTCGAGGTCGATTTGGCTGTGGGAGTAGGTCACGCTGCGGTCAGTATCACGGCTCTCAAAGCTACATCGGTGCTCTCGTGTTTGGATGATGCCTGAATCCACTTCGGCGGGGAGCAGCACCGCCTCGGCGCACCCATGTACGGGGCCTTCGGTGGTCGGAGCGAGGGCTACTGAGTCCGTTGATGGCAATCATGGCGATTCCGAGCCGTCCGCTGGCCTCTAGTGGGCTGTACGATGGCAGAGGTTGGAACCCGGATGACGCAGAGGAAGTCGACGTCGTCTCGCCCTCCTGAGGAGCACCAGCAGCGCTGGTTTGCAAGCGGCGATCCCGACGCCATAGCTCTTCGAACCATGCTGAGCGAGCTGCGCGCCTGCTCGGTGTGCAGTGGGCGATTCGAGTGCGAGGTGGGGCGGGAGTGAGGACGAGGACGAGAACTGACTTGAACTGCTCGACGAGCTGCATCATCTCGCCCTGCGAGAAGTTGGGGTACTTGCGTGCTAGCTTGAGTGCCTGCATCGTCTCTTAGTCGCCTCTCTGGGGGTGAGCTGCGTTGGGTGAAGCGGCTGCGAGAGAACTCTGCGCCCCCGTCATCACAAGTTGAAGCCACCGAGCCAAAGTGTCGAATTATCTTGGCCGTGTCCACGATGCACTCTACACGTGCGTAGTATTGCATCAGATGTACCCCTAGGCGAATGAATTAAAGAGAACTGCGGAAGATCAAGAAAAAATCCGGAAAATCGCGAAAGGGAAGAAGCCAGCCCTCGCTATGCATCAAAGCCGTGGTCCGCCTCGTTTAGCCGACACCCTCTGCAACAATCGAGGTGGTGCACCTTGCGTCGGCGGGGCAGGAAAAGGTGCAGTCGTTTGTTCGCTCCTGTCGACGGGCCGACGCTGAGGCGGGACAGTCGACGACGACGGCAGCTCGTCCACCCACGCCGCAGCCGCCGTCGGATCGACCTCGCCGTATCGTCTAATGTCAGTCGTACTCGTGCGAGTCGCGTGCGGAGGCAGAGGCGGAGCCGGACCGGCAACCCTCGCTTTCGCCTCGTCTCCGCCACCTCCGTCACTGTGACTCGTGTCGCTGCCATCGTCTTCGAGTTCAAACTCGACCGCCGCCGCCCGCCGTCGAGCAATTTGCTCCCTCCGAAGTCGCGTCAAGTCGAGTCGATCCGAATTCGTCGCCCCGCCTCCTCCTCCTTGCTGCTTCTTCTTCGACGACGCTACCGCAGGACGAGCTGACTCTAACGGCGGCGGCGGCGGCGGATTGGCGCTTGCCAGATGGGCTACAGTGAGCTGAGAGGGTCGACCCGGTAGAGCAGCAGCAGCGCGGGGCGGAGGCTGGAGCTCCTGGGCATGAGGCGGGGCGAGGGGCGAGAGCGGAATCGCCTGCACGAGGCCGCTCGGGACACCGGCAGTGACTGGAGTCCGCGCTGCGGTCATCTGCAACGACGGCAAACTCGGCTTGCGAGTCGTCGTAGTAGTACCACCCCCGCCGGCGTGGGGAATCGTCTTTGTCTGCAAACCTATCTCGTCCGCTTCGCTCGTGCCAGCAGTCGAAGAAGCGGTACAAGGTCGACCATGCGTCGAAGAACCAGAAGCCGAGGAATAGATCGACCAATACCCGAGCGAGTTGGACCGGCCATTCCCGGCGGCGGCGGCGGGTTCGTTCATCGTCGTCTTTGGCGAGGCTGACGACGACGCAGTCGAGGCCAGACTCGTAGTCGGAGTGAGTGGGGGCGGCGAAGCAAACACGGAGGGTTCTGCGGCCAGTTTTTGGATGTGAGCATCAGACATCTTGGGAGGAGAGGCGCTCGCGTCTTCGAAGACAACGAAAACTCACCGAAATAGGGCGAAGTTCGTTGCCCATCATCGGAATCCGTCTCCTCCGGTTCGGTCGAATCGCACACCTCATCGTCCACAGTACCAGTCGCTCTCATCGTGAGGGCGCCGCCGCCCGCCGTCGAGGACCAAGTAGGCGAAAACAAGCTCGAGCTCGTCGAGCGCGAGAGCGTCTCGGGGCGCTTGCGCCGCGTGAACTGGAGCGTCAAGTCGCGCGGATCGGAGGCAGCCATGACGGACGGGGACCGCGTCAGAGGAGGAGGAGGCGGAGGTGAGGAAAGGGGAGGAACGGCGCCGTTCCCTGCCGAGACGTGTCGGCGGCGTCTCGTCTGTAGGGAGCCCCCCAGGTTGCTGCTGCTGCTTTCCGCCGAAACGATGGACCCGGCTGGACTAGCGAGCGGTCGGAGGAGAGGCGACCCCGGCGTCGAGGTACGTCGTCGCAGTCCTCCTGTATACGATGACGAGGGCGACGTCCCCAGCGGTAGAGCCGCCGCACTCGACTTGCTGGCCGAGTAAAGCCGATCCATCGACCCGACCGATTTGATCGGCGTGCCAGTCGCGAACGCAGTCGTCAATTCGACCTTGACGCTCGGTCGCCTCGACAGCAACGACGACAGGTGCGAGGTCGGGGATATAGAGGGGGTCGTCGGGGCCGTGCGCGACAGGCGCGTCATGTACGCTGGCCGTTTCGGCGCCGAGCGTCTCGGCGGCGAAGTCGACGGCGAGTACAACGAGCTCGCAGCGGAAGACGAGACGGACCCTTCGCCGCCGCGGAGGAGCGGCAAGACCGACGTGCTTGACTCAATGTCCGGCATCCTAGAGTCCGCAGGCGGGACCTCGTGTTCCGGAGTCTTGTCCTCGCCGCTGAGGAGGCCTCCGATACTCTCGAGCAACCCGGCGACGCTGTTCCGGTCCGAGTCGCTCAGGCTGAGGGGCGTGTGTGAACCCGTCGAACAACCCTCTGCGACCGTCGCACCTCCTGAACTCGTCTCGGCGGCTTCGTCGTCCGCAGCGGTCAGTCGTCGCCATTCTTTCCGCGAAAGTGGACGAGCCGGTTTGCCGTTCCGGAGCAGGACTCGGTTGTTCCTCGCCCGTTCTAGTTGCGCTTTCAAGAGCGTCTTTTCACCGGCAGACGGCGAAAGCGGCGAGCTCGAACGCAGGTCGAACATGGCACGGCGAGCGAGAGTCGGGGCGGCGGCGTTAGGAATCGAGGCTGGGGAAGGCGGAGGAGGTACCGGAGATGAAGGGATGGAAGGCGGAGAAGAGAGGAGGACGTGAGGTGCCGTGACGGAACGGTGGATGCTGATCGGAGCAACGGAAGTGGCGACCTGTGTACCCATCGTGGCGGTCCGGACTGTCAGAGAGGGTTCAGGGAGATCAGCCAGTGGATCAGCGAGTTGTGTCCGGAGCAAACCAGGAGGTTGTTCGTTCGTGCGAGAATCAACAAGCGGCGTGGTCATGTGGCTAAGCGTGGGCGCGAGAGGGGGCTCGACCGCCGCGGACGACTCCTGAGCGCGGCGACAGTCCGAAGGTGTTCGCTGTTCCTCGCTGGATCCCCTCGGTGGCCTTCTCTTCGTCCGGAGGCGGCGTATATAGGTAAGTCAGGTACACGGGCGCGAGTTGCTCGAACGCTGTCGAGCTGTCGGGCGTAGACGATGCAGTAGACCCCAGGCAGAACAAATTTTCGACATGTTTGGCTCACTCGGACTGTCCGCGGAGGGACCGCAGCAGCCGAGCAAAGGGAGGAAAATGTAGCGCGGCATGCCGGCTTATCGATTCAAAGTGTCTGCTGTAGCTCCTGTAAGTCAGCGTTCGTCGACCGCGACACAGGAGGACCGGGAAACCCACAAGAGGAAAGAGCGGGTCGCGCAAAGACGTGAGCAAAACCTGCCGGAAACGGCGGAAGCTGAGACGAGGTCTCTCTCGCGTGTAGGGAGATAGATACGTTGGCTGAATTAGTGGCAGAATGCGAGAGTCTACGGCATGGCGACAAGAGGGTGAGGTGATAACGCAGGGACCCGAAGGGATGGTAGCCGATCAGAGACCAATGGCCCGCATAATGACGTAGCCGAGGGTGATAATGACAGCGGCCGTAACGACCGAAGCGAGGATGCCGACTTTGTAAAAGTCGCTCGGGTCGAGATACCTGCGGGTCGGGAACGGTTTCATCAGCTTGGCCCGTTCAGGTCCAGCCACGGTCGAGTATGTTTCCGCACCGTTGACCGAGTTCATCTTCTTGATTAATCCTGATAAAGTAAGCAGTTCGTCAGCGTGCTGCTCGAGACGGGGCAGAAGTAGGTGCGAAAACGAACGCTTGAAGATTCTGCAAGAACACCGAAACAGAGTCAGCGCTCCGCCCTCGCCACACAAGCACCGCGCCACATTCGTAGACTCACAGGGAAGCCAGATACCGGGAGACCCATGCCGGCGGAACAGATCATCGCGGTCGCGAGAATGAGCAATCGAGGGTGCGGCGAGTCCATCGCGTTGCCGATAGTCGACGCGATCGGGACGACGAGGACAGCGGCAATGGTGTGCGAGATGAAGGTGCCGATGACGAGCACGAGAACGCTGAAGAGGGCCAGGATCGGCCAGATGTCGAGACCGAGGACGACCCGCTGAATGAGAGCGTCGATGTCGTCGAGGAGACCGGACGAAAGGACCGCCTTGCCGAGCGCGATTCCGCCCATGGCGAGGAAGACGATGCTCCACGGCGAGTGATCAAAGTCGGCCTTGCGGAGGATGCCCGAGCCGTAAAAGGCGACGATGGGGAGGATGGCGATGATGCCCATGTCGCCGAAAACCCCTTCGAGCTTGCTCTCGACGCACCACAGGATGATGGTCGCGATCGTGACGATCGAGACGAACCACTGCTTCTTGTTGAACGGCTCCTTGTTGACGCGGACCGGGTTGATCGCGACGTTGTTGCCGGATCGGTACGTCCAGAGCAGGATGCACCAGATCAAGACGACGCAGGTGAACGAGACCGGGATCGAGATGCTGAACCAGCCGAGCCACGAGATGGGCGGGTTCATGTACTCGAGCGCGATCAGGTTCTGCGGCGACGAGATCGGCGACGCCAGGCCGCCGATATTGGACGCGAGGGCGATGCCGAGAATGAGCGCTTTCGGGAACGCGGACCGAGACGGCAAAGTGCGCAGGATGGGCTGCGGGGTTTTCGCGTCCGTCAGGTCTCTAGGCGGAAGTGTGACCACCGAGCGGTGCAACTCACCTGAATCAGCGAATAGCACAAGACCGGCGCCGCGACGTTCGAGATCCACATGCTCGCAAAGCATGCGACCAGCATGTACGCGAACAGGACTGAGCGAGGCTTGGTCCCGGCCAGTGAGAGAACCTTGGTCGCTAGAACCTACGGGAAGAGGCAAGCGTTAATCAAAGGAGGAACGGAGGAAGCGCCGACGGAGAATCTCGAGAACGCACCTTGTCGATGTTCTGCTTTGACAGAGCCGCCGCGAGCGTGAAACCGCCGAGCAGCAGCATGATGGTCGGCGAAAACATTTGCGAAAAGATGTACTTGGTCGCTTCGGGCGAGGTGAGCCGGCGGTCCTCTCCGTCTGTTGAGCGCAAGACGCGCAAGACGACGACCAAGAAGGGGACCATAAGCGCCGTGACAAAGAGGGGCATGATCTGATCACGCAACCATCAGAAAAAGGTTAGCTCTATGGCGGCAGATGCAGGAGCGGAAAAAGCAAGACCCACCTCGAGCGCCCAAAAGATGATGACGACGGCCAAGAGGGCGAGGCAGTTCTGCTCTTCGATGCGGTCGAACCACGATCCGCTCAAGATGAACAAGAACAACATGACTGCGATCGCTCCGGCCAAGGTCTGACTGTTGATCCACGACGGCAGGCCGTACCGCGACCGGCGCCGTTTCCCTTCGAGCAAACCCGTCGGCGGACTCGCGGGCTGCACCAGCGGGAGGTCGACCCCATTGCCGCCAATGTCGGCATCGCTGCCGTTGTGCCTCGCGCGACCGACCGTGCCCCACCCTCGACGTTCGAGCCCGATCATTTCTCGCCAAACGGTGTTGCGTTCCCAGACGACGTGCTCGCGCAGGTGTGCCTTGAGTTGCTTCAGCGCGAGGTCGATGTCGCCGCCGGTGGCGAGATCGGCGTACAGCGGCACGATGCTCTGCACGCCCTGCTGGAGGCGCTGCTGGGTCGATCGCTCGAACGGGAACGTGTGGTCGACGACGGTCTTCATGTAGTGCTCGCGCAAGCTCGAGTTGGTGATCTTGTCGTATCTGCATGTGCGCAGGAAGCATGAGTGCCTTGAACGTTTGAATTCGCTGACCCCAAAACACGAACGCACTTTTTCAAGACCTTGCTCAGTCCGGTGTAGTTCAAGTCGACGTATTGCTTCAGCTCGGACAGCGACTGTGGTCGGTTTCGTCAGCGCAGCCCTTCGAGGAGAGTCAAGACGGGACGAGACAGGTCAAGGACAGTGAACTCACAGTGAAGAGGGCTGCCAACCTGCGCTTGAACATGATCCGCGTGTCGATCGCCCAATCGCTCAAACCGTCCCAACCCGCACCTTGCGCAGGCGACTCTTCCTCAGTCAAGAACGTCCCGCCCATGATCTGGCTCAAGGCACGGCGAGCGCCCTTCGACATCGACGATCGCCGCGCCTTTGTCGGCGAAGATGGCACCGCCGCCGGGTCCGATCCGAGCGTGGCGAGCGGCGGTCTCCGAACAGCCGGGCTCGCGTCGTCGGTGACGTCGTCTCCAGTCGTGAGCTGACCGTTGGCGTCTTCGCGCTCTTCTTCGAGCCCGAGGAGGTCGCCCGTCTCGCTCGCCGAGCTGAGCGCTCGCGCGCGGCGTTTGCTCGCCTTGCCAGCACCACCGCCCGCAACCGTCCTCGATCGACTTCCACTCGTATCCGGGTTCTGTCGTCGCTGGCGAGCCGTTTTGCGACCGGCGCGAGCCGCCTCGCTATACTCGCGCGGGTCGTTCAGCAGGCGCGCAAACGTGCCCTTCTTGCGCTCTTCAGAATCCTCGTCTTCGTCTCCGCTCCTTTCTTCTTCGCCCAAGTCTTCTTCCGAGTCGGAGCCGCCCGAAGTGGCGGTCAAGCCGGCAGAGGGACGGCGTCGGATCCGTTGGGAGGCAGTCGAGAGACGACGCGCGCGACGAGGCGAGCTTCCTTCCTCGTCCGAAGCGTCAAAATCGGCTTCTTCGTCCTCGCCTAGTCGGTCAAGATCCTCCTGCAGCAAGACAAGGTCGCCGAGGAGTTCGCGTTCTGCGCGGCGTTTGTCCCCAAGTCGAGTTAGCTTTCGCCACGCCTCGCCACACCACAGACGACGCAACAGCAGGCGCACCCTTGGCGACATAGAACTCTGTGATCTTGTGCAATTCCTTGTCGAGCAATTTGATGAACGTCTTTTCGTTCTCCTTCTTGATCTTGTCGACGGGGCCTGCAGCAGCGCCAGCCTCGAGGTCGGACGGTTCGTCTCTGTACGACGTGGCCGGTCCAGTCGCCGCTTGCTGGAGGACGGCCTGCTTCTCAAACTTGTAGATCTGGGCCTTCAAGGCATCGTAGCTGTTGACACACTCGCGGGTCAGCTCTGCCTCCGCCAAGGGCATCCCTGCACTCCGACTCGGCCGACTCACGCGAGGTAGTGATTGGTCCAATCTGGCACTGCATTGAACAGCAACGAGTGGGCAAACTTCATCTTGCCCGCCCTGCGTCCCTGCTGGCGAGGAGGAGACGCTGGTCGAGTGCTGCTGTCGGGCTCGTCGTCGGTGCGAGCAAGCGGCGCGAGTTCGAGCTGATCGAGCTCGTCGGGTACGGCGCTGGGGCTGCTACGGTGTACGAGTCGTGTCCAGAATTGCGCTGCAGCACGCGAGTAAACGGTGAGACCTTGAACGTGACGTCTGCGGGCGCAGCTCGATCGACTCGAACTTACGCCAATCAGGCATCCACAGGGCCCATCAGAAAAGCCTCGTGCTGTAAAAGTCTAGATGCCTTGAACCGCAAAGCTTTCTCGCCGGGCGATGGGTGCAGAGTCAACAGCTCTCGGCTCAGCGACTTGCCAAGGCTCGCAAATCTCGACGGAGGAAAAAATATCCTTTACACAGACTGAAGCGAGAGATCGTAAGAAGCAAGGGCCAGAATGAGACTTGGACTACGAGAGGGTCGTGGAGATAAAAAGGGGAAGGGGAGCGAGGAATGATTTGAAGTCGACCTCCGAGCTGGCACGTTCCAGGTTCGAAGGCGAACGGTACGGAGGTAATCACTCGGAAGCGTGGTCCGACTCGTCGCTGCTGCCGAACCAGCCATCAAACCAACCCTTGTCGGACTCGTCGCCCGAGTCCTCCTTCGAGTCGTGGTCCTTCTCGTCCTCGTCGCCACCCTCCTTCTTCTGGCCACCTTTGCCGGCGATCTTGGGCGATTCGGCGGAAGAGACGTTGCCGGTGAAGCCCCATATGATGGGTACAATACCCTGGTCGAGGCCGCCCGTGTCGGCAGTGAGCTTCTCAAAGACGGCCTTGGAGAGATCGAGCGCGTTCCTGCTCCGCAACACGCACGCTCGTCAGTTCTGTCCCATGTTGCGCATTCGTGAAAGAGAAAAGAGAAAACAGATACGCACTCGCCGACGCAGTAAGCGCAGTGTTCCGTCACCCACGCCTTGATACTCATGCCGGTCTGCTGGTTCGTGACCAAAACCTCGGCACCGCAGAACTTGGACGGCGAGTTCGGCTGCTTACTCTCGCGCGAGCTCTCCCACGTCTGATTCGACAACGCGACGACGAAATCGGTTTCTTGCGTCGCGAAGCCGCAGCCGCCAATGTGCTGACCTGCACAAGTAAGTCTCCATCGTCAGTCCCCGACCCCCCTCAGGCGCTCAAGTTTGAGGCGGACTCACTCGACTCGAACCAGGTTCCGTTGCCCTTGTACGTCTGGAACTGTTCCGGTCTCTCGGCCTTGTACGCCGTCGAGTTCGCGAACGGATGAAGCGGCGCCTGCGGCTGACCAGACACTTGCGGGGGTGGCGGCCATCCGCCCGCGTTCGTACCGAGATCGGCGTGCGAGCCATCCGACGACGACGGAGGCGCGTTTCCGGAACCGATGTAAGGACCCGTGGCGATCGGGGCCGCGGCCGCGTACGGGTAGGCGCCCTGTCCGTTCTGGTACTGACCTTGTCCTTGACCTTGTCCTCCGTACGGGGCCGGCTGCTGCCAATCGCCCTGCTGACTTGGCTGCGGCTGACCGTACGGCTGACCGCCATTCCACGAAGGCTGACCGGCGCCCTGTCCTTCGTAGCCGGCGCCCGGAGTTTGCGGCGAAGCGGGCTGCTGCTGTTGAGGAGGTTGACCTTGGTTATAGTAGCCGTTGCCCGGTTGCTGCTGAGGCGACGACGACGACGGGTTCGAGTACGAGTAAGGAGGAGTGCCGGACGGCGAGCCGTTCGGGGCGGCGGGAGATCGCCATCCGCCTTGCGAAGGTGCCGCCTGCTGCTGACCGGGCTGCTGCTGCTGTTGTTCGTGGTCTTGACCGTGATCTTGACCGTGATCTTGACCGTGATCTTGACCGTGATCTTGATCTTGACCTTGATCCTGCGGGGTGGACCACCACGCCCACGACGACGGCTGCTGCTGCGGTTGTTCGGTCTTCTGAGGCGCCCATTCGGTAGGCGCCCCCGTCTGCCCGGTAGCGTGCGCCGTGCCGTCCTCGTGATTCTGCGTGCCGGTTTGCGTGGCTGCAATGCCGGTCGGCATCGGCACGACATTCGACGAGTCGGTCGCGTGACCAGCGTCGCCGGTCTGACCTGCAGTCGGCGAGCCAGAGGATGCAAATGCGCCCGTTCCGGACAGGAGGCCAGTTGCGGCGCCCGAGGCGCTCAAAAGCGCGCCCGTGAGAACGCTGGCGGTGGTGGCAGGGTGGTATTTTCCGTCGTCGAACGTCGCAGTGCTGGCTGCAGTGGTCGCGGCCGTAACTTTGCCGTCTGTGAGACCCGGAAGATCGGTGAGGAGGCTACCGGAGACGGAAGCCGACGAGCTCGACTTGGCGGTAGACCCGGTCGAGTTCTGGCTGTCGGCGGCGGCGGTGGAGTTGGCATTGAGCAGGTCGGACGAGTCGTCGCCTGACTGGCGGTCGCGAATAACTAAGCAGCCAATAAATTGGTAAAGTCAACAGAGTGGTCAATGATCGTGAAGCGGACTACTTACCGAAGAAGACGATGGCCGCCACGAGGAGGATCACAACGATCGCAAGGATCAGGTAAATCCACCAGCGGGACTTGCATTTTGCCGGGGCCGCACTCTCGGGGTCGGCCGCGAGAGCTTTGCGCTGCGACTTGGACAACTTCGGCGTGGCGAGCGGATCGGCATAGGCGGATGCGCCCGCTCCCGGGGTCGCGCCCAGCGAGTAGGAGCGCGACGACCTTCCACGCGAGGGGCGCGAAGAACGCGAAGAGCGATGCGACTTGGTGCGACGCGACGACCCGCCATCATCGACGGCGGCGTAGCTCTGCTGTCCGCCGGACTGTAGGCGGGATCGTCAGTAAGGCAAGAGCGACCTAGGAAACAAGAATCGGAGCATCTCACCCGGGAAGCGTTACCCTTGGTGATGGAACGCATAACACGCTCGACGCGACCTTCGACCGGAGCACCTCGGACGGTGCCGGCTTCGACGTCAACGTTGGCGAGCTCATCGCGCAGCTCGGCCTCTTCCTCCGAGTCGGTCGACTCGCTCGACGAACTCGAGTGAACCTTGGCGCGCCTCGAAGAGCGAGAGCCAGCCGAGGTACGCGAGGTGCGCGAAGAGGGGCGTGCGGTGCTGGCGGACGAGCCCGGACGCGAAGAAGGCAGCGGGGTGGCGGAAGCGGCGTTGACAAAGTCCTCCTCCGACGAGGCCGAAGACTCGTCCTGGTCGTAGCGCTTTTCGGGCGCCGCCATCTTGAAGTATAGACGAGGAGAAGAGAGAGAGAAAGGAGAAGGAAAAGCAATCCGTTCGTCGGCGAGAACGGGACCGTCAGGTCCGCGGACACCCCGAAGACCGGAGTGAGGCGGTGTAGAAGCGTCCCGTGCGTCGAAGAAGCATGCTGTAACGCGTTGGATAGCGCGGCCAGGGGAGTGCGAAGAGTAAGATCAGTATAGTGTCGGTCGTAGGAAGTAAGGAATCGGAAGGCCGAAGCACACGAGGGGAGCGTCCAGCCGGACAGCGATCGGGGGAAGTTCGGGAGTTTGCGATAAGTTGGCAGCACTGTGTAGAGTTGGAGGCAGTCTGGGAGTCAGTCAACGTCAGAAAGATCCACGGTAAGGGACTGGAAATCGTACATATGGCGGAATCTTCGAACCGTTGCTTCGTAAAAACGGACACCTCACAGCCAGTAGATATCTGGAGGAGTAGGCGCACACGGATCCCGAGATGGCGGGATCCACATGGTCGGGGTAGGAAGAGAGGGCCGAGTCGATGATGCGGGCGGAGTGTACGACCAGTCTGCGAGCGTGATGTTGGCGTGCGGCGACCGCATCGGGTCAAGCTGCGGGTTCCACCTCGTCGCGGTAGCTCCTGCCGTCATGGACGCGTGATGCATCGTCGAAGTCGACGTCGGGGAGGTTGAAGGCTGAGGACCTAGTCGCGGGGGGACAAGACGGGGCGACGAGGATTTCCGAGGCGACTTTGGCTTGGCGGTGGGACTGGTCGTCGTTGCAAGCTCGCGAGGTGCAGGGTCAAGGTCGGGTGCGCCCGCGACGGACGGGGCCTTGTAGACGACTTCGTCGCCGTGGCTGCTGTCGGAAGGAGTCGAGAGGGGCGTCGAACCGTCAGGTGACGACGACGACTGCAGAGACACTGGCTGCGCACGTGCCTCGAGGTACGAAGACGATCCGCCCGCTCTTGGAGAAACGAAAAGTTCGGGCGACGGCGGCATCGGCCGAGAGACCGAGCTGATGGACATTCTCGCGAAGACTTGGTCGACGTCGCGAGTGCTGGTCGCCGAAATCGGAGCGTGTGACGCCGGCTGTGCTTGATACCTTTGCGCAGAGTACGGCTCGGCGCCCGGCTGGTTGGCATAGTGACTCGGAGCCATGGACAATGCGCCGTATGACCGGTGCGAGGTTTGAGCGTAGTTTTGACTCTGGTAAGTACGCGTGGGCGGGGCGACGACCTGTACGAAAGTCGCATTTGACGCGAACGGCTCGTGCAACCACCCGTGTCCTGACTGATATGCTTTGTAAGACGTCGGCAGCGGCTTCTGAAGGACAGGGTGGTAATAGTCCGCAAGCTCCTCGCAGGCGCCGTGGCGGATGAGGTACGCATTCGTCTCGCGCTGAAGCCGCGAGGGCCAGCTCATCCGGAAGCCGGCGACGCCAAACACGCAGAGGGTCGGTCCGCACAAGGCGAGGCGAGCCCCATCGGTGAAGAAGCTCGAGAAGTCTTTGAGCTTGTCGTAGGCGAAGCGGAGACGGGCGACCACTTGCTCGTACCCATAAGACCCGCTGGCGAGATCGCGATCTGTGCGGGGTGAATGGCTTAGGTGTGAGTGGGTGAGACTCTGGATGCAGCTGGTGTACATTTCGAACGCACTGGACTCGATAGGGTGCACGATAGATAGCCTTTCCGGTCGCGAATCGGGGAACCGTGTCGCTTTGTGCAGCAGTCCGCCGCCGCCGGCCGTCGTGATCGTCTGCTGTATGTAGTCAAAGCCGTACGCGTATCGGTACAGGAACCGAAGCAGATCGAGCGCCGCTTCATGACGAGGATCCGAGCTGGGCGGGGCGTCGTCCAGCTGCAAGGAATCGGTAAAGTCAGCGGTCTCTCATTTCGTGCCAGCGGAGTTGACGTGTGTTCACGAACCTGGACGTGGGAAAGAGCCATACAGAAGACGGTCAGCCCGCCGATCCCGCCATCCCGAACTTCGTTCAACTCGCACGTCACGAGTAGGGCCTTCAGCAAGAGGGCGAGCCGTTTCACCCGTTCGGCGTTCCCGGGCCGGCGCATCTCCACCTCTTTGAGCAAGCGCAGACTTTCTCGCGCGCCCTCCGGACCTTTGTCGCTGTTGAAGCTGACGTCCATGTCGAACCGGCCGAACTGATTGCTGGTCTTGAGCTTGACGATCGGGACCTTTGCGCCGGTGATTAAGCGCACTTCGTGGTGCTGCGCGAATTGGCATTTCACCACAGCAGTTTTGAGCGCGCTGAGCACCGAGTAGGTCGGGTGGTGGCGCAGGCTGTCGTCTTTGATCACGACGTCGAAATCGCTGAGTGCGGGCCAACGCATCAGTCATACTCGCGCTTTCCACCGCCGGAGGGAGACGGAACACACCCGTCTGGAAGGTAGATGCCCGTCTGCATCGAACCGAACAGTTCGCACTTCGCATTCGGCCAGATTTGCGCGACGACTTTTTCGAAGCATGCAAAGACTTGTGCGCGGAGTTGGCGCTCCGACTCTGTTGGCTTGGTCCACTCGTAGAACGCAATCACTTCCTCGCCCAGCCTGTGAGAAAGAATGCCCGTTCAGCTCTCGAGAAAGCGGACTGAGCGGGCGAACAAGAGGCGGCTGTTGGACGAACGTACAGGTCGAGACCGCTACGGCGGTCGTCCGGACGGCGAAGGCGGCCGGCCATCCAGGGCAAACGCTCGTCATACTGCGAGTTCGAGCCTTCCGCCATGCTACCTTTTGCAAGTACTCGTGCGGCCTCTGGCTATGGCGGCGGGCGTAGTGGCGCCGATGAGTCTGCCTGCCTTGATCTTACACCGTGTAGCCTTGAGCAGCTCGAACGGCTTATAGATAGCGTTGTTTGAAGAGTGCGAAGAGCAGCAGCCCCACTACTCGCGAGATTCGGACTCAATTCCGAAGCAGCGGTTCAGCTGGTACGCACGACAAGGTCCACAAAGCAGCACGTAGCATCCTAAGCTATGGAGTTATGAGCAGAAAAAGGTCTGATCATCTGATCCCGAAAGCCGGACGACTCGCTCGCGCTTTAATGGATGCAGATCATTCGTTTCTGTACGTGGACGTTGCAGGATGCTGGTCGGAGCCCAATGCACAGAAGGAGACCCGACGACGGTCCCTAGCGATTTCCGCGACCAGCGCGAGGATCGTGTTCGACTGCGAACGGGGAGGAAAGCCGGCGGCAGGCTCTCCTGCGCACTCGGGTCCTCGCGCAAGAAGACGCTCGCTGTGGAGAATAAGGGCGCCGCACTGCCGTCGTCGCGCAGTCCCAAGGGCGTGCGGCGGCGGGGCGAATAAAGTCGACCGCGCACGTATTAGGGCACGACTTGAACCTTGACCCCCTTTTTGCGATTCTCTGATCCGTAGTTGAGGACAATCCCTCGGCGCGCAAGCGACTCTTTCAACGCTGCAGTTGGTAATAAGATATCAGTCTTGCAGACGCAAGAAATGGAGTGATCAGGTGGAGAGCTCACCTTGCTTGTCGAGCTCCTCCTCCCGCTCCTCGTAGTTCAGAACGAGCCGCTTCAGCCGCTCCTGTTCCGCCTTGTTCTGTTCGCGCTGCTGAGTCGTGCTCATGGCGATGGCCGAGTCGCGCGGGATCTCCATCGAGAGGGCCTGTGCGTTCCAGTGTGAGTCGGGTCAGCACATGGAGCGTGCGATCCGGACAAAATAAGCGGCCGACATACCTGCGGTTTGTTGCCCTTCTTGGTGAGCAGCGTGAACTGCATACCCTTCGGCTCAGCCCCTTCTCCCGCCGCTTCGTCCTCGTCTTGCTGCTGCTGCATCGCTGCCTCGGCGCGCTGCCTCCGGAAGAGCGGGATGCCCACATCGAGCGAGACGGGCTTCCGATCCGGAACCTTGCGCGTCTCGGCATTGCTGCTGACCATCATCTTGGCCAGCTCGCGAGTGAAATCGTCCTCCTCTTCTTGGGTCATGGCGTTCGGATCGCGGCCGCGGCCTTCGCCTGTCTCGGTCTCGGCGTCGCTGCCTTCGTCGGCATCAACTTCGACATCGCCATTCTCCTGTCAAATCGACAGGTCAGCGCAAATTTTATAAGAGACCAGCACCTGCTGCAGGAGCGCTCACCTCGCTCTCCCCATCCGTCTCGGACTCTTCTTCATCGACCTCGTCCGCGCCAGGTCTCGCACCCTGCCCCTCGCCTTCCACGTCCTGTTCGTCCTCTTCCGGCTCCGGCGGCGCTTTCGCCACAGCAGCCATCATCTCGTCGACCGCGACGGCTGCTTCGGGGAAGGTCTGGAACTTGACCAGTTTCGGGCGGAGATGCTCGAGCGTGTCGGAGTACATGAAGCCGACGTCCATGGGGAGGGAGCCCTTTGCGAGGACGTACATCTGCGTCGCGGGCGTGGGTGGGCTGAGCGCGCGCAAAGAGGGTGAAAAGAGTCCTGAGAAGGGGAACTGACCTGGAAGAAGGTGAGAAAGCTGTCGAGTTTCTTCTTCAACGTGCCTCGGTCAAAGCAGGCCCCGCAGGTGTCGAGCAGGGTACAAACGAGGCGGACACGGAAGTAGTCGTCCGGAGCATCGATCGCGGTCGGGAAGTCAGGGTGAGGTCGTCCCTCCGCTGCAAGAAAACAGCACCCGTCAGACTCGGAACCGACTTCAAATCAGGCAAGAAGCACTTACGGTGCCCGAACGTGACGAGCGACCACAGCGTGTCGAAGATGACTCTCGAGTCGACGACGCGGTAGTTGTACAGCTCGCCGAGATACTTGACCGTCGCGACCCGCTGCTGGTTGTACTTGAAGTTGTTGATCTCCATTCCCGTGCGCACGTTCTCGAGCACGTCGTCGAGGACTGCGACGCTGAAGTCGGGGTGGAACCGCCCGAGGTCGTACAGCAAGACGGCAAAGAGGTGGACGTTGCTATACTTGATCTTCCACACTTTCGTAAAAGCGTTGTGCAGCTTGCGGACGACCTGTTATGGAGAGCGACGCAGGGTCAGCGCGCCGACGACGCCAAAGTGTCATCAGAAGCCCTCGGATACAACGTACCTCGGGATCTTCCCAGTGCATCTTGCGGACGAGCTTGAGCACCTTGTCGCTCGAGTTGCGGTTCAGCATGTGGTAGAACAAGTGCCGGATAAAGAGTTGCATCGGCGTCCGTTCCTTGGGCGGGATCGCCGGCCGGTCGGGCGGATCGCACTGGTAGTACGCATTATCGAGCATGGCAGCTTGTCGCTCATCGAGGTTCATCGCGGCGCGCTTGCGCTTGTACACGTCGACGACTTGGCGCATCCGCTCCGAGGTGCTCTCGCTCCGGAGCAAGAACCGACCGCATCCTTCCAGAAAGGTGCAGAAGTTGTCAATGTTGGGACCGGTAAAGTCGTCGAGGAGGACTTTAAAGACGAAAAAGGCGACGTGGACGGGCGTGACGCGGAACTTGGTCAGCTCGGCGAGGAATCGCAAGTTCTGGGCGAAGTTTTCGGGGTACAGGGCAAGGTCAGCTTCTTCTCTCGCGGCAGATCTGGTCAATCATGCGGACTTACCTTGGATCGGCTTTCGGCGAGGTCGGCATTCCGCTTCCGTTGCAAGTACCGGAACTCGTCCTCGAGCTGGTGTGCGCGTCACTCGAACTCTGGTCAGCATGCCACGCGCGAATAGGGCAGAACATGCCGATGAGACGCGGAAGAGAATGAGCCTACGAGGGCGACAAGCTCCTTGCCAATGTCGGGCATGTATGGGTTCAAAGTCCCGACGAGTCTGCCATAGTACGGCAAGATGTCTTGTCGATTCCGACTGACCGAGCCGAGAGTCTGTGCGCGTGGAGGCCGCTGTGATGAGGACGACGCCTCCCAATCATGAAGAAGGGGGGAGAGACATCGCCCAAAGGCAAGAAAACCACCCGAAACGCACCTTGACGAGTCGTTTCCTCGCCGCCTTGCTGTTGAGTAACGCAAACTCGAGCGCGATGTCGTCAATGGCCTTTTTCGAAGACGCATCCGGCAACCGCGCAAAGATGGCGGTCAGTTGGGCGGCGGGTCCGGAGGGGAGGATGGCAGGGTCCGGCTCGTCGGGCGCGTCGAGTTTCGCGACGGGGTCTCTGTGGCGGGAGGAGGAGGAGGCAGGAAGGTCAACTTTTGCGCTGCCAAGCCCAGAATGGTTTGACCGTCAGGATGGGAGGATGAACTCACTCGATCTCTGCCGCGCCATCAGCCTCTATCGAACTTTCGGTACGCGGCTCTTCTCCCTCGCCTGACAACTTGACCTCCTCCTTGTCACCACCATTACCTGCAGCAGTCCCCTCCTCCTTCGCCACAGCCTCCTCCGTACTCGAGGGCGGTTCGTCCTTGACCCCAAGTATAACCGCCGGCACCTCCCCCCTCAACTCTCTCAAATCCTCATAAAACTTCTTCTCCTCCTCATCGGCCCAGAGGCTCTGCGGACCCATCTCCTCGCCCGAGTGTTGGGCGTTGGTGGAGGAGCCAGCGCCGGTTACGAAGGATGAAGTGAGGCTCGATTGGAGGGAGGGGAGGGTCGGTAAAGGCAGGTTGAGCAGTTCAGAGAGTCTGTGTTTTGCAAGCAAGAAAAAGGAATTTAGCCAGCCGAGTCGAGGTACTGTGACGATTTTATGGAACTGAAGACCTTCGATACGTACTGGGTCACGCTCGCCCACCCACGTTCCCACGCCTTGACGGCCTTTTCGTAATTCTTCTCGCGGTCCTCAAACACCTCCCCGGAGCGGATGTACGCTTCGTGGTTCCGCTTATCTTGCTTTTGCAGTTCCTGCACGAGTGCGCGGGTGGTGGGAAACTCGCGGGGTCAGTGAGTGTCTGTGTCCGAGGTCGCGCATGCAGACGGAAAGAGGAGCACGCACGAGGTGGAGTTTCTGTTCGCGCTTGCCGAGCGCTTCAAAGTACGCGACGAGCAACTTTCGAAACTTGTCCTTGATCTCGCGCGGCACGAGGGGCGCCACCGCGCTCGACTCTTCGGGCGATTCTCCTCCTCCACCGGCGGCGGTAGCCAGGGTTGGGAATTCGTCTGTTGATTCAGGGTTGGCAGCGGAAGAGGAGGAAGAGGAGGGAGGAGGAGGGAGGTAGAGAGGTCCGAGGTGTTTGGCAAAAGCGATGGCGAGAGGCGCGACGAGCGGGAGCGCTTCCTTGTCCGACGTGAGCTGTTCAAGCCTTGCGGGGGTCAGCTTTTCTCGCATGGAACTGCGAGAAAGGAGAAGGTGGTGGTGTCAAAACTGACCAGATCTCGCAGAGCGGCCCAGGTGATTTCTCCCGTCATCCCCGCCGCCGATTTCTCACCCTTGCCACCACCGCCACCCGAGTCTTTCCTAATGATGCCGATCGCCTCCAACTCTCCGACGATGCGCAACGTCGTCCGTTGCTTGATGATGCGAGCATTGTTCTCCTTCTCTTGGATGTCCTTGTCGGCGGCGTGGCTCGGCGATCCGGGTTTGAGGCCTTGCAAGAGGAGGGAGGAGAACGGAGGGGTGAACAGTTCGGGGAAGCGGTTGTGCAGCGCGACGACCACCTGCGTGCTCGAAAATCTGTCAGGTCCGGAATGGTCTCTGCGAGCAGGAGTAGACTGTAGGGATGGGGCCCACGCACCTCTACGGCTCCTGCGACTTCGGCCGCGGTTTTGCATTTCGCGAGCCCTTCGACGACGGCGCCGACTGCCTCCTCGACGTACTTTTCGAGCGCGAGTTGCGAGATCTCGTTCAAGAGGGCGGGTACGGCTGCGTGCTGGTTGAGGGACGAGCGGAGTTTGACGAGGAGAGCCGTGTGTCGCTTGAGCGAGGTGTCGAGTTTCTTGCCGAGTCCCTCTGCGGGCGGTGGGTGGGTGGGTAGGTCAGCCTGCGTCAAGATCTGGCTAGTCCACACGCTCACTCACCTGGCGGTCCTGCTCTTTGCCAGGCGTCGAGAGTGATTTCGCGCAACTCGATCCGGCGGAGGTTCCTCGCTTCCTTGTCCTTTGCGGCGGCGCCTTCGGTGAGCGTCGCCATCTTCCAGTCGCGTCCGCCGATCTCGCCCTGTATATCACACGGTCTAGAGAGTGTCGCGTTGAAGGCGGACGAGAGAGCGTCGGCTCCACCTCGAGCTCCCGATCGACTCTTTCGTCGACTCGGACGAGCTGACTTGTCAAGAAGGAGGGAGGGCGAGAGGATGTGGCTAGTCGGACGAGTGAACTCCACTGCTGCTGCTCTCGACGCTCGCCTTTGCCGCAACAGCCGCCTCGTCGTCCTCGCTCAGTCGACCGCTCTCGTCACCGGAACGCTCACCGGAGCAGTCGCAGGCAGTCAAGTCCAACTCCGAACTCACTCCCGTTGGTCTCTATCAAAGCCGCTCAAATGCGAATCCGAAAACCCCCGAGAACAAGACCAGCAGTCGCTCCTCGAACGGCTCCAGAGCTCGCTGTCCGACTTGCCGCTGCCCGACTTGCCGAGCCCGCCCGCCCTCGCCTTCCCGTCCGTGTCCCTCCCCGACCTGTCCGGCACCGTCGCAAAGTGGAAAGACTCGCTCGCGAGCGTCTCGTCCGCCTTTTCCTCCCTCCAGACCGAACTCTCCCTCGGTCCCGACTCGACTTATGCTCGCATCCTCGCAGACGCCCACAACCCAGACGTCCACCCCGAAGTGCAGTGGGACGCCGAAGTCCGCTTGGGACGCGATCTGCCCCATACGGAGCGTGCTTTCCTCAGGAACAGGAGGGAACGGATCCGCGTCGCGTTTGCCGAGTTGGTCAGAGTCCCCCTCGAAGAAGTCGACGAGCGCGACTTGCCCGTCGTCGCTGTCGCCGCGAGTGGAGGTGGCTACCGCGCCATGATCAACACCACCGCGTCCCTCGTCGCCGCAAAGGAATCCGGACTCTTCGACGTCGTCACGTACATGTCGGCCGTCAGCGGTTCGTGCTGGGCCCTCAACACGCTCTACTCGGTCGGGGGAGGCGACCTCGATTGGACCTTGCGACACCTCCGCGAACGCGTCAAGGAACCGTTCCTCGCGCCCGAGACGTTCGTCAAACTGTTTGCGATCGACGACGACGCGAGCAGGTTACTCCTCAGCGCCGCGATCCTCAAACGGGCCAGTCAGGGAGGTGAACTCTCCCTGCCCGACGTGTACGGCACGCTCGTCTCGTCCCGGTTGTACCTCTCCGACGACGACGCCACCTCGACCGGTCGCAAAGATGAAGGGCTGGCGGCACCTCGGCCGCTCTCGCTCGCGACCCTCAAGACCTCGACGCAGCGGCAATACATGGACGATGGTTCGCACCCCTTACCGATCTATACCACCGTGCGGCACGACCTCCCTTCACCGGAAGAACTCGCCGAGGCCGAAAAGAAGGCCCAGGAGGGGGGTGGCCCCGCCGCCGGCTCTGAAGGGGAAGGAGGAGGGGGCACCGAGCCCGTCGCGGCCAAGTTGTCCTGGACCTGGTTCGAAACCACTCCGTACGAAGTCGGGAGCGACAAACTCGGCGCCTTCATCCCGACCTGGTCGCTCGGTCGCGTCTTTGAGAACGGCAAGAGTACCGAACGCGTACCCGAACTGGGCGTCCCCGTCCTGTCGGGAGTCTACGCGTCAGCCTTTACGGCCTCCCTGCTGAGCTACTTCCTCGAGATTAAACCCCTCCTCGTCGCATTGCCGTACTTTTCCGCCATCGACGAGTTCGGTGCGTCCCAGAGCAAGCTTCCGTTTCTTTTCCGAACCGCCAAAGAGTTGCTGACGGCTGTGCTCTTTCTATCTTACTTACTCCCCGCGACAGTCAAATCGAACGCGCACAAACTCGACGCGATCCATCCCTTCCCGCCCGCCGAGTTGCCCAATTTCCTGTACGGCCTCGAACCCTCTCTCCCTACCCCTTCCTCTCCCTCGGACGGCTCACCGTCATCATCATCCGCAACACCCACACCTTCCACAATCCCCCACGCCTTGACCGAAGCCCGCACCCTCGGCTTTGCCGACGCCGGCGTCGAACTCAACCTGCCCTACGTGCCCCTCCTGCGCCGCTCCGTCGACGTCATCATCGCGCTCGACTCGAGCGCCGATTCTCACGACGTGTGGTTCACCCGCGCGGCTGAATACGCCAAGACGTACGAGAGCGAAGCCGGTGGGGGACTCGCAGCAACAGTCGGTAACGGTGGCGGCGCCGCGCGCGGATCGCGCTGGCCCGCGGTGGACGTCAAGGCTTTGTTCCCGAACGCAGACACTGGCGCTGGTGGGGCGGGTACGGTCCAGATCAAGGAGAACGAAAAGGACCGGAATCGAGCGGCGGCAAGGGTCGATCAGGCCAAGCAGCAAGAGAACGAGGCTGGGTTGAGTGGCAGCGGTGGCGCGGCTGCGCAGGATGAAGAGCGCGGAGGGGTTCGATTGAAGAACCCGAAACCGACTCCGTTGGGCAGTGCGCCGGAATCGAAAGAGATGGCGGCGCGGGAGGAGGATCTCGACCAGTCCCACAAGAAGGCGGCGGCGCAAGGAAACGATACTTCTCCTCCTTCGTCGAGCGGCGATGGCGACACCACCAAGCCGATGCCCGAATCGCAGACGAAAGAACCGCCGCTCGGGAAATGTTCGATCTGGATCGGGTCGACCAAGGCCGAGGATGCTGCCACGTGCCGGAACGATCATCCGACCGTCGAGGACGTCGTCCGGCGTGATGGGATCGCGTTGGCCTATACCCCGCTGTCGCCCGATGACGAGTTCAAGAACCCGCTCGAGGTGTTTTCGACGTGGAAGTTTGACTATACGGAAGACGAGACGGACCGGTTGATCCGGTTGGCGAAAGGTGCGCGCGCTTCGCGCCGTTTCTCGATTTTACCCTGCCCTGTACAGTCCGGCGAGGCTGACCATTCCTCCTGCACTACAGACAACTTCAACGCCGGCGAACAACAACTCAAGACTTTGCTCAAGGGAGTCTGGCTACGCAAGAAGCAGCAACGCTTGAGGGAAGAGCAGCAGCAGGCGGCCTGAACGACTGACCAAAAAGATCATAGCCCAACTAATTATCCAAAGTACATACCCTGTCGTACAAATGCCGATCGTCAATACCAGATGTCTTGTGTCCATCCCCGGTGCAAACACGAACGGGAGCGAGAAGGAGGAGCAAATTCCAAAACCGGGTTGTTTTCGATCAGGTGCGCGTCCCACTCTCACTTTCAGACTCCCGTCAGTCTAGCTGACACTTTACCCAGGTAGATGCTGTGCGTGCTGCCTGAATGCCGCTATCTCCCCGTGCATTCGAGCACGAAAACCGCGGAATCCCAGTCAAGGTTGCTCCTCGCGCAGCTCGGTGTCGAACACGTACGCTCTACGCAAGCCATCGGCCGAGCTTTACCAACGACGGGAACGACGGGCTCTACGCTCAGCTACACCGCCTCGCCACGCTGCGCAGACGGTTCGCTCCTCCGCGGACGAGGCCTGAGCGCTGAGAATTGTGGGATCTTTTTTTGACCTCCTCGGCGGGAAGCACGTGTACGTCTGGAGGAGGCGGTGCTATGGTCAGGAAGGAGTCCGCGTGGCGAGCTCGAGGACGGCGGACAAACGCTTCTTTCTCTCTCCTCTACTGCTCCACCCTCCGAGCACCTCACTACGATGATCAAGATCGCTGTCCTCTTCCCTCTCGTGGCCTTGTTGCCGCTCGCCTCAGCTCAGCTACCGGCGTCGGCTCCTCACTGTGTGGCCACGTGCTTGCAAGCGAAAATCAACGAGGCGGGCTCGCTCGCCCCCGGCGTTCAGCCGACTGACGTCGCTGGTTTGTGCGCGACTTCGGCCTTTGTCGAGGCGTATGACAACTGTCTGAGTGAGAATTGCGTGAGTGTTGGCCTGCCTCTCTTCCCCGCGTAGTGACTTCCTCACTGACGGGACGAGGCTGCAGAGCTCGGACGAGGCGGACACCGGCCGTTTGCTCCGTCAAAAGTTTTGCGCGGCGGCAGCGACTTCGGCTAGTGAGTGCATCATCCAGCTTTCCTCGTCTATAGCGACTGAAGGTCGACTGTCGAAACAGCCCTCACCGATTCCGCCGCTTCGAAGGTCGCTTCCGCCTCCTCGTCGGCCGACTCGATGGCCAGTGACGCTGCGTCCGAAGCCGAAGGCACCGTGTTTACGACGGTCGCAAGCGCCACGTCCTCCGCTTCGGGTACGAGCAACAGTACGGCCAGTAGATCGGATTCGATCTCCTCGAGCGTCGCTTCCGTCACTTCGAGCCTTGCGAGCGAAGTGTCGTCTCGGTGAGTCACGGACAAGCTCTTTAAAGACACTCTGCCTCGTGGCTGCGGACAAGGCTGACCCGTGATTCTCTGTTTTCCTGGCTTGTTCTCCCACAGCGCCCAAGCTCTCTCTTCTTCCCACTCGAGCAGGGTCGCGTCTGTCTCCGCGAAGGCGTCAAGCTTGTCTTCCGCAGCGAGTGCTAGTGGATCTGCCGCCGCCGCCTCTGCCAGTCAAGTAAGCCCTCGCTTCTCTGGCGCACTTTCGGAAAACTCTCAGGTGGCTGACCTTTGCCTCCCAGGGCAATGGCAGCGGCGCTTTCGCCGTCGCGAGTCCCTCGATCTTCACAGCCTTCCTCAGTTCGGTCGTTCTCGGCGCCCTCGCTGTCTTTGCGTAAGATCAAGATCAGCCGATGCTTGCAGAGGCGCTGTCGAAAAAAATCGCCTTCCTCCTCCTAGCCCCTCCCTCGAAATATCCCTCTCCCCCCTTTCCTTTGCAGCTTCTTTTCTCCCTGACCATCTACCGTAGCCTCAGTGAAAGCTTCTTTGTCCATGCAGTGCTGATGCTGACCATCGCGTTTCTCTGCGAGTCGATCGGTCTCTGCGGGAAAAGCACGATTCTCGGAGGCGTCTGCGCGATGCACTCACTCTTTGGGCCCCTTTCTAGATGCAACCCCTCTTGACAGAAGAACTCGGACGTAGCCGTATATACATCCGCAAGCGCCGTCGAATGACCAGGGGTTGCAAGGGCTCAAATTTGCGTGTACCCGTCAAATCGCCCGGGACCAGCCCTTCTTAGAAGGCCGAGAAGCCGGCCGGCGGGTCCCAGCCCGAGCAGTGGCTCGTTCATCGATGGTGTGTAATCTGAACGTATTGAGAGCTTACATTCGCGTTCTGAAATCGGCATCATCGCCTGCAGTGTGGGGTTGAGAACTTCGAACCTCGCGGCGTCCGTTCTCTCCTGCAGCCTACCATACGGATTCGGGGGCTTATATCCCTCCGATGAGCCCAATACCAGCACTGTCCGGCTGCAATTGCACCGCATGCTCGGGAGGCCCGGAGCCAGCCACTTCAAGAGCCGGCGGTGGCAATCAGCCGAGCAGCCCGACGAGCAGCAGTGCTGGGAGCGGGGGCAGCTTGGTGAGTGGTGAATCAGCTCGTGCAGAGCTTGTATAACGATTGAAGCTGACAGACACTCTCGTGGACAGCAGAGCCGGACTTCGAGCATACGGACGGTCGGTTCGTCGATTTCCCCACTTGCGAGGAGCAGAGCATCGAAGGTCTTGTCCTGGTTCTCAGCACATGCTGGAAGGGACTCGACAAGCGCCTATAGCAATTCTTAGTGAGTACTTCAGTGCCGAATCTCTCCAGAATGGGTGTCCAGAGGGGGAGAAACTGAAAAGCTGACGTTCTTCTTTCACGTGCGCAGCACGAAAGAAAACGACGGACTCGTGCCGGGCACTAGCGTTCGCGGAGCAGACCGGAGTTGTGGCGCAGCTGATGACGAAGTCAGCCCAAGGCCCCTCGCCGCGGACCTTGTCTTTCGGAAAGAACGTGCGCGTCAGAAGGCCGCTGACAAGCTTTGCCTCCTTTCCCCGCTTCACACACCACGGACCTCGTCTTCTCTCAACTCCACAGTCGGCAGAGCTACATGATCCTATAGACGACTACGAGGCGATGCTGCTCTCTTCGACTCTGCACAAGCTCCGCATCGTCAACCTCCCTCGTCACGATCCGACCTCGTCCTCATCACCGACGACTGCCCTCAATTCGGTCCGGATCACCTCGATCGCCTGTCAAACGGCTCCAGGAGGAAGGTGCCACAGCCCTCAGATGCGCAAGCTGCGCTCCGCCCCCGCAAGGCGCGGCTACAGCGACTTGGAGGACGCCGCCGGTGGGCCTTCTCAGGACGGCAGCGACGTCGCGATCGACACCGTTCCGACTTCGTTCGACCTTGTGCCACGCACGGGATAGGCGTACACGCTGTGGAGGGTCAGTCGATACTGAGCGATCGTCCGTTCAGCAGCGAAACCGAGTCTGTCGCCTCGAACGACGCCGCCGCCTCACTTTCCTCTCCTCCTCTCCTCCGAGGTCACCTCTCTTGAAATCGGTCCATGCCCCTGCCATGGCTTTGACGATCTCGACGGGGGTCGATACGTCCGGGCACCGAGTCCTCACGAGTCGCCGCCGGCAGTCGGTACCTCCGTCGCCGACGAAATGTCGCAAGATCAAGACTGCGTTCGGAGTCGGAGACGAGGACGACTCGGCTTCTCCCTACTCTTCCAGCAATACCCGCTCTGGCACGACCTTGCCTCCCCTTTCCGCTCAGTCCAATCCGCATCCGACTTTCTTTGCAACTACTTCGCCCGCCCTCGGGGACTCGCCGCCCGACCAATCCGACTTGCCTTCCTCGCCGGCGCATCACTTTGACCCGGTCTTTGGGACCGAGACTTCGCACGGTCTCCAATTCAGTAAACACCCCCGCGAACACCTCCCGATCAAGACTTTTACACCGCCGCCACCCCTCGTCGCGACGTCTCCACCGCGCCTGTCCACCCTCTCCGTTCTCACCCGATCGAGCACGCTCAGCTCGTCCTCCACAACAACCTCGAGCACTACCCTCTCTCGCTCCAACTCGCGCTTGCAGTCCTTCGCCCGCCGGCGCTCGACCTTGAAGCGCTTCTCGCTCCCCAACAACACTCTTTCGCTTCCGCCTCTTTCGCCAACGATCACTTCGGAGGGTGCACCGCTCGAACGTCGGTTCTCGAGTCATGTCGACAGCACCACGACGGGACTGGAACGTCACGCGAGCTGCGGGGCTTCGTCGTCAGGCACTTGCCCGTCTTCGCCTGGTTTCCCGCCGACTCCAACGGAGGGATCGCCCCTCCTGCCGGGCCCGACCTCCTACTTCCCTTCTTCGGCCGATCCGGGCTCCTTGATCACCTCGCCTGAGCTCGACCTAGGGTCGCCTCCCTATAACAAGCCAATCCACGTCTCGTTCGACTTGCCGTCTGCTCGTGTTTTGCGAAACGCCCCTTTCGACGCGACCGGCGCGGCCCATCACGAGAAAGCTTCGGAGCGCTCTCCCCCTCGTCCTAAGTCGCATGTCAGATCGCTTTCCGAAGGAGCAACCACGGAACAGGCGACTTGGACCGCTTCTCCATCGAGCGGCTGGTTCGTGGAAGAAGAGTTGCACCTCACGGTGAGAAGAACTTCCCTTCCCGCGACACGTCCACCATCCAGATCGGCTGACACGGAGCTTCTCGGCCTTTTACAGGTAACTAACCCGGACCCTAACTCGGCCAGTCGTCCGGCATCGTCCGCGTCGGCCCATCCCTTTCATTCCCTCCCGTTCGAGTCGAGCTCGGCTCTGGACCGGAGGAACTTCACGTCCTCGCCACCGACTTCGCACCGTGCAGCGGCACCTCCTCCGCCGCCGCCGCTCTTCATTCCCTCTCACGAAATCGGCATCGCTTGCTGAATGAGTTCGACAGACAGACACTGCATCTCCTTTCGTCTCATGCATCAGACACTTCATCTCTCTCTCATCGCCTTCTGTGTCGATTACTATGTCCCAATCCTTCCACAGACCTCCTCTCGACCCCCTTTCAAAACCAGAACCCCTTCCTTTCATTCCTTCCTTTCTCCCGCAGCAGCTCGGTACGATTGCGTTCTCTCCATCTCCCTCGCATTTCATTCCTTCTTCTCACCGGTACCAGTTCTGTCCGACTGCATTGGTCCCGTTCGGAGGTTGTCCGTGCGAGGCGGCGAGTTTGCGACCGGCGGGGACCGACGCGAGAGAATCGCTGAAAGCCCGGTCCTTTCGAGATGTTGCCGAGGCGAACGGCGATCGTAAGGGCCGCTGGACTTGACGGATGAGTGTGAACTTCCGCCAGGATCGCGGTCGAAGCTGGTGTGAGGTGGAGGGCCTGGACGAAGTCGAAGCGACTGGCTGCTTTTTGTGAGAAGGGAATGAGGCGAGTCAGCTCCAACCCCCCCGGGGAGTTCCAAGGATCGGAAGATACGCACAGACTCCCGGAAAGCCGGAAAGAATCGAATGTCAGTGCCGAGGGGGGAGAAAAGGGAAGGAAGGTCGGCTTGGTCCTTCGCTCCGGCTGACTGGGAATCGGGAGTCGATTCCGGCCGGTCCTTCCTCGCCCCGAGCCAAGCGGTGCCTGCACCCGCTCTACTCGATGACTTCGACGTCTCCCGAGACGATCATGGCCTCGACGTCGTCTCGCGCGAGGTGGTACTGCAACCCTTGCTTCAAGTTGATCCGGTTCCCGCTGAGGAGTTCGACGTGTCCGACGTCGCGCAGGACGCGGACGTCGATCATGAGTTCTTTTGGGGGCGAGAGGCGAGTCCCGCCGCCGAGGAGGTCGACGGCTTCGATCAGGGGGACTTGGAATCCGTCGTCGTCGTCGTCGTCTTCGTCGTCCGATCCGTCCAAATCGCGGAACCACGAATCTTGATCTTGAGGGTCGGAGGATTTGTTTCCACCGCCGTACAGACTCGTTTTGAACGCGAGGCAGAGGTCGGCGTACCCTTTCGCAAACACCTCGTCCGTCGTAGTCATGTTCCTCCTCGTCTCGGTTTCGCTCCCGAACGCGGCGCTGAGGACTCCGCCATGTTCCCAAAACTTGTCCTTGAGGACGTCGACCCGCTGCTGGTGATAGACGTACAACCCTCGCTTGTTGCGATTGAGGGCGAGCGCTGCGATGGTCAACTCGGCCGAGACACCCTGGGTCGGCTGGGCGCCCTGGGTGCCGACGAAGGGAGCGGCGGTGGCGGTGATGGATTGCGAGAGCGAGTGGGATTCGCGGATGACGGTGCGGACTTGCTGCGTGTTGTAGGGCAGGAGCGAACGCGTCTGCTGAGAGCGGTGAGACTCGACGACGAGTTGCTGGACTGTGTCTCCGAGCACTGGCGGGGCAGCCGAGTCAGTACGGACGACATGGGTATGGCAGTACGCGTCTGACTACGTACTGTTTGCCGTATGCGTTGACGGGGCAGTAGGAGCAGAGGAGGACGACGCGTCGAGATGAGAAAGCTAACGGAGCGATAAAGCAGCGCAGGCGCAGTCGGACGGCTACACAATCGAGTCTGAGCACAGCTGATGGCTGAGATTGCGCTCTGCAGACGATCCGGAGTGTAGAGAGTGCACGAAGCCGTGTCAAGCCCCCGCGCTCACTGCTGAGATCGGATAGGGGAACGCGACTTCTGAACGGTGCTACTATTGCATGGCAGCCTGGGTATACCAGCAGTCTCACGATGACTAGACATGTGCGCAAGGCCGGGTATAGGCCTCAGCTGGCCGGTGTGAAGACAGCTTTTGGAGGCGGCGGACATGATCTGCAGGTGGGACAGGCGCTGCTCCAATCGAGCTGAAGGCTGGCTGCTGCAAAGGCGCGGCGCCGAGTGCTCGGCTGATTGGTCGCGTAAGCTTAGGCGGCGCACACGCGGCGGCTCAAGGAGAAAGAGGAAGGAGCGAAAGACGCGCCTCGACGCGTCAGAGACGCGTTGGAAACGCAGGCCGGAGAGCGATCCCTTGGCCTCTCGCCTGCGTCTCTCCCTCGAGTGTAGCCGAGCTGCACAGCTGCAGAAGCTGCATCCGCAAAGGTCCACTCCGGTCGAGCCCCATTCCGGACCCGACCCGCCCCCAGCCTCGCCGTCAACGAGACTCATCGCGCGTGCAAACACAAAGTCCGCTCGTTCTCGCATCACGCTCCCGTGCAGCGGTACGTCCCCAGAGACAGGCGGAGAGCGTGCAAACACGACCGGGATGACTGACTTGGTGTATGACTCCCTTCACAGCGCTCGGACAGCCCTACCTCACCGCGAGTCTCGCGCCATTCCGACAAGGTGACCTCGCCCTTCGCCACCAGACACAAGTGCGTAATCGCGTGCCGTTCGCCCCGACGACTTGCATACTGACCAGATTACTCCGCACACAGCCCGGAAACGCCATGCTCGGCGATTCGGTCCCAGTCCGTCGCGGCAGCGCGTCGTCGCCTGTCCCTCGCGCCCCTCGCTCTCCCCATCTGCCGACGCAAAGCCAACCGTTCAGCGCTTCCGACTTTGACGACTTCATGGGCTTGCCGACTTCAAACAGTCACGAGCGCGTCTCTCCCGCTGTGAGCGCCGCCGTCGAGGCGACCAGCGCGACGGGGACTAGTATCGGTCGCAAACTGCGTTCGTTCCCTTGGTCGCGTTCATCCGCCGACAAGAAGCAACAGCAAAAGCGTGCGACGATTTCCGCGCGCGAGAGGATCGTCTCGAGCGCCGGACCGGACGCGCCGCGACCGGGTCCCTCGATCCTGAAGACGTCGTCGTCCTCGTCACTCCCGACTAAGAACGGACCCGGTGGCTCGCCTTCGTTGCCAATGGGCTTCCCGGCGCCTCCCCCATCAACGACCTCGTCGTCCGCGTCCATCTCGACGGGCACCTCGTTCGCTTCCACGTCCATGTTTGCTTCTTTCTCGTCTTCGACGGCGACCGACGACGCCGGCTGGCACTCTGAGGCGACTTCGGTTTCGCTCAACTCGTCCCCCGAGATGGGCGCCGGAGGTTTCAGCAACGACAACTTGATCAAGCTCCGGAACTCTCGGCGAGCGGCGAAAGAGTCGTCGTCCGACGCGGCTGCTGCTGCTGCTGCTCCCCGAAGCAACACCGGTGTCCGACCGTTCTCGGTCCTGTCGGACATTGTCGAGCGCGACAACGAGGACGGTCGCGCGAGCATGTACGATGTCTTGTCGATGTACTCTGTCCCCACCTCCACGCACGCGAACGGGCCCGACGTCCCAGTCCGGCGCGTCTCGACCCCGATCCCGCCCGCCGTCGCGCTCATGCTCGCTTCCGAACCGGCCACTCCGCCCCGGCAGAAACGCTGGTCAACATCCAGCATTGACGAGTCGTCGTCGTCGTCGCCGTCGGGTCGCGACCGCCTCCTCGGCGCCGAAGCGGACGATGAAATTTCGCCAAGAAGGCGCCGCAACTCGTTCGACTCGCCTGGAACACGGACAAAGACGGAAGCGGCTGCCGCTGCTCAACGACGTCCGGCGTCGTCGATCCGGATCCCGTCCATGAGGTTTGACGGGATCTCGATGGAAGCCATGTTTGCCGAAGTCGAGGCACGCATGAACCGACAACTCGCGGCGAAGCAACTCGCGGACGCTGCGATGACCGCCGCGGCGAATGATTCGACGACTCCTGCTTTGCCGGACATGGTCAAGAAGCAGGCTCGGCGCAAGTCTCGCGTCATGAGCTTGCAGGAGCCGCTCTCGTTCGAGATCAGCACGCCCGTGTTCGCTTCGGCTTCCAACGCCGCCACCACGTTGCGTCGAGAGGAGACCATCGTCGAGGAAGACGAGGAAGCGGAAGACGAAGCGGACAGTTTGCCACAACCCGTGGTCGCTCCTTCGCTGCGCCAACAACTGCCGCACCGGACTTCGTCCCGCCCGGAACCGCTCAACGTCAACGCGGCCAACTCGGCCATCTCCTCGCGCTGGAGTCCGCGCTCGGCGCCGTTGCAGTCGACCGGGCCGTTCTTCGCCTCGTCTCCGTCTCCAGCAGTCGTCGTCACTGCGACGTGCGGATCGCCGACTTCGCCCACCCCGGCAAAAGGTGCATTCTCCGCCCTCCTGCCGCCCGTCGTCGAGCCCGAGCAGGGTACAAACTCGGCTGCCGGGCAAGCTTCTCCGCGCTTGCAGGGCTCGATCCCCGAGTTGCTCGTCTGCCCGCCGTCTCCGCCCGAGCGTCCGAAAAGACGAGCGCCGCCACCGCCGCCGTTGCGACTCGGTCCGAATTCGCCGCCGTCGTCGTCCGTCGTGGCGAAGCAGCATCAGCAGCGACCCTTCCCAAAGATGCAGCAGCCTCCGTCGCCCGCTTCGTTGACGAGCCCGGTCACGAGAACGACCACGATGGTCAACGGCGAAACCAAAGTCACGTTGGTGCAGACCGAGAAGAAGTTTGTCAGGCTGTCGACTCGAGCGCAGCCGGCGCGGAGGAGGACCGACCGCGGCCGGACGTTTTCGGTTCCGGTCCAGCCGATCGGGGTCATGCAGCAGCAGCCGTCGCCGCAGACCCCTTCGACTCCGACGTTCGAGATCACTCCGCCGCCGCCAGACTCGCCGGTCGAGGTGGCGGAACAGCCGATGCTGGCTGCCGAGTCGGTCGCTTTACCGATCAGCGAGCCGAGTACGCCGGTCCGACGGTTCATGGATGAGGGTGCGACGGACCTCTCGCCCGCCCGTTCGGTGTCGCCGACTCCTTCTTCCACCCCGACAGTGACGGCGGCACCGTATCACCCGCCGAACGTCTTGCGGACAGATTACCACCCGGCTCTCTCGAACTTGACGGTCGCGTACCCGAACAGTGACGACTCTTCGTCCGAGTGCGAAGAGTCGTTCCAAGACATGCTGATTCGGCTGAACCGGCCGCACACGCCACCGCGCAACAAGGCCAACAAGCCTCCCGTCGAGGAGAGCGCTCCGGTGGTCGCTACTTCGCCCACGTCGTCGCTCACCAAGTCGGCCATGCAAGCGCACAACACGTCGCACTCTCGCTTGTCGATGCTCGCGCGCGAGCTCGGCGAAGCCATGGCCGCGAAGGAGAACATGCCCCCCGCCGTTCGCCGCCACCGGTCGCTCGCGCGGCCGAGCAGTACCGACACTCGACGCTACTCGAAGCTGTTTGCGGCGGGCGAAGTCGACCTCGACCGGTTCGGGTTCGAGCTCGAAGGCGCGCCTGTTCTCGTCTCGCAGGCTGAGCCGCAGTCGCCTACTCTGATGCATCACCTCCGCCCGATCGATTCCGAACATGGTCACGGCGATGACGACGAGTCTTGGACCGCGGCTCAGGGATCGCAGGAAGAGGGGGAGGGTGCGCCGCCCGCCGCCGCCGCTGCGAAGTCGGACGCGGCGGTGGACGACGAGGATCAACCTCTCGACCTCGAGAGCGAGCTCGACCGGACGATCGCCTCCCTAATCAGTGACGAATCGACCGCGACCTCGAGTGCGGGCGACGCCATGAGCCGGAGCGACTCGCAGCACTCGCACCAGCGGACCGACTCGGACTCGTCGCTCGCATCATTTGAGGACGCCGGTGCGGTCATTGTCGAAGCCAAAGTGGTCGTGCCGCGCAGTCCCGTCATCGGCAGCGGCAGCGGTCACCGGTCGCACCCGAGCGACTCTTCGATCGGTTCTTCGACGTCGACGGACGCGGAGGAAGGCGTCGTCTGCCTCGGCGAGCGGATCAGCTGCAGCTACAACGTGGGCGTGATTGGCGTCGCCATGTGAGCCGGTATCGACAAAGGAGGAAGACCTGACGGAGATATAGACATTCGAATGGCGCTTTCCGCTGGACGGAAAGCGCGTCTGTGTATAAGAACGGAAGGTGTTGTGTTCTCGGAGTAATGGTATCTATATTGCGCATCTTGTCAGATGTATCGGCGAGCGATTCTGAGAGAGACAGTTCGCTTTCGAGACTGGACGCTCTTCTCTGCCAGCTGCGCGAGTGAGCCCGAGTTGCTCGACTCCACCCTTTCGCACGCCGGTCGTTGCCTTGCCGTTCTTTACGCCATTCGGTCGCTCTCGTCTCGCCAAAGGCTGCCTCTGTCGCTCTCTTCCGGGACTGTCGAGGTTCATCATCGCTGATCCAACTCAGTGGAGGCGCCCCGCTCTCGTCGCCGTCGCACCTTCTCTAGACTGCGCAGCTTGTGAGTTGACAGTTCGAATTCGCCTTGGTTACGATCCTGCGTCCGTTCAGCCGTCGGATCGGGCGAGGCGAGGCGAAGTGGAAGAGCAGCAGCCTCGCCGAAGACCAACGTCGGAACCGGACGCAGTTCGGTGACAGCCTCAAGTCTAAGCGAGCAGCTTTGACTGCCCGTCAGCTTACTGACTACGCTGTTTGCGCGCGCGCCCTCGCAGAATCCCAAGGCGGCAAGGTTTCGAGGGCTCCGGCTGTTACGATGCAGACTCCGACGAGGTGCATTCTTGTTGCCCGCATAAACATGCTAGTTACGCGAGACTAATTCCACGACGAATGCAGCGGTGCATCCGTCCCGCAGGTCGAGATAGGCTGGGCCGAGGGACCGCCTTCGCCGACCTTGCCGCCGAAGGAGCAGTCACCAAACTCGAACGGTACCAATCAGCTCCGGGATGAGCGGGTACGGAGAGCAAAAGCCCTCAGGAAATCGGTGTGTACTTACTCCAGCGGCGTCTCCCCGAAGACGAATTCATTCTGACACTTTCGAACCCCAGTTCCCTCTCGCGCGCCCCTTCGTACCCGTCTGCAACTTTACGATGCGAGAAGACTGTCCCCGCGGACACGCCTGTCCCGACGTCCATTTCGTTCGCGCACTCCGACCGCATACCGAAGTCTCGCTCGGGGACTGCTCTTACCTCAACACGTGCCATCGCATGTCGACGTGCCGTTACGTTCATTGGATTCTCGAAGACCCGGCAGCGTGTACAGCACCCATACTGGTCGCTCCCACTCCATCACCGGCAGTTTCTGATTCGCCGGCGACAAAGGTCGGTTCCGAGCGACGGCTTTCAGCTCAAAATCCAAGGGGGACCGAGACTGATTCCTCGCACACTGCAGGCTCTTCCGCCGCAATGGGTCAACGCCGACCTCCGCGACTTTGACGTCACAACTCTCGGTAAATTTGACGTCCTCGTCGCAGATCCGCCCTGGGCAATCCATCAAGAGGTGCGCGCTCTCTCTTCAAAGGTCCCTCCGATGGACAATTCGAGCGGGGCTGACGCTTGTTACGTCGAGAACAGCTCCCTTACGGTACCTTGACGGACGACGAGATGATGCGAATGCCGGTCGGAGCTATGCAAGACGAGGGCGGCTTGCTCTTCTTGTGGGTGACGGGCAGGGCCATGGAACTCGGCAGAGAGTGCTTGAAGGCTTGGGGGTCAGTCGCACGGGAATATCCTCTCCATACAAGATCTAGTGAGCTCACGCTACATCACCTCTCTCCAGATACGAACGGATTGACGAGCTCGTATGGGTCAAGACGAATCAGCTGCAAGGTCTGATCCGGACTGGTGAGCCGAGATTGCGCGCAAAAGTCGTTGCGTGGACGCCATCGCTCACAAGTCTCGTTTCACTTCCATCAGGCCGGACCGGTCACTGGCTCAACCACTCGAAAGAGGTGAGCCGAGCCTGTGCTGCTCCTCGAATGTCCCAGCGAGTGAAACTGACCTCTCGCCCTCCTTCGCCACCCGCGCACGCAGCACTGCCTCGTCGCCGTCCGCCGTTCCGCCACCTCGCCCGACTCTCCCCCTCGCCTCCGAAGTTGGTTCAACCGCGGCCTTGACACCCAAGTCTTGCTCGCCGAAGTGCGCGAAACGTCCCGCAAACCGGACGAACTGTACGACATGATTGAGCGCATCTTGGGAGGTCAGGCTCAAGGTCGCAAGGTCGAACTGTTTGGGAGGAAACATAACCTCCATCATGGCTGGTGGACGATCGGGAACCAGCTCGGCGAGCGGGATCAGGTGTTTGAGCCCGAGATCGTGGCAAACTTGGCTAGAAGGTGCGGGGTCTCGTATCGCCCGGTCTGAGCTCTTGTCGAGATCGTCCAGCTGACCCGACTCCTGCCTGGACAGGTATCCAGAGCGCAGAATACAACTATCGGACCCGCTGACCGTTGAAAAATAGGTCACTGTCCGCGGATTTGCTCGCATGGCCCTGCTCGTTGTTGTTGCTATATATTCAATTCTTGCGCAATCCGCAGATCACTGTATCACTGAAACGAAGGAAAGGTATCTACTTTACGAGCTCATCCTCGGCAGGGCCCTTGAGCCCCCAAGTCTTGCGGTACCATCCCAAGGTCCGCTTGAGGCAGTTCTCCTGCGCCTCGCGGCCGCGGAACCCGTGCCCTTCGCCCTTGTACAGCTCCATCTCGCAGACGCCGCCGTTCGCGCGGATCTTTTCGAGCATGTCGGACGATTGCGCGGGCGGGACGACCTTGTCGATGTCGCCCTGGAGGAGGAGGAGCGGCGCGGTGATGTTGCCCGCCTTGTTGATCGGCGAGCGGTCTGCGAGGAAGAAAAGGTCGACAAGCATGAGCATCATGGCACCAGATGGATGTTCGCGCCCCCGCGACTCACCGCGGTAGTTGTCCGGGACCTCTTCAGGAGTGCCACCGACGAGTCTGTACAAGTACTGCGATTCGAACTGGAAATTGCATCATGCGGGTCAGTCAGGGGAGGGATCCGAGCGTGCGCCGTCGAAGCGTCGTACCTTGTGCGTGTCGGCAGCGAGGAGGGCCAAGTCCGAGACGCCGTAGAGTGCCGCTCCGGCTGTAAAGACCTTCGAGTCGCACAATGCCGCGAGGACAGTGAAGCCGCCTGCGTTTTTTTTTTTGGCCTCTCGGTGAGGTCAGTCTCCATCATCATCAAGGGCGTGATGCTGAGAACGACGTACCTGCAGAGCCTCCGGTTATCGCGACTTTGTCGCCGTCGACTTTGCCTTCGCGGACGAGGTACTCGACGCAGTGGATCGTGTCGGTGACGTCGACATTGCCCCACTCTCCATCGAGCCGTTCGCGGTACTTCTTGCCGTAGTTCGAAGACCTGCGCGGGGAAAGCGTCGAGAGTGTTCAGTCCTCTCTCATCCGAAACTCGCGGGAAAGATCAGTGCGTGGGAATTGGGCCTTACCCGCCATAGTCGACGTCGACGACGGCAAAGCCTCGCGAGGTGAAGAACGCAAAGTTCCAATTGAGGCCACGTCCGGCCGCGCTGGTCGGTCCGCCGTGGCAGTGAACGATGAGAGGCGGGAGGGAACCTTCGGGACCGACGTGCGAACCCGAGGCCGGTTCGTAGTAGATCGCGTACGCGGGGCAATCTTCCGTCGGAGAGGGGTAGGTGATGCTCTTTCCGGTCGGCAGGAACGCCTCATCGACCGACGCAGTCGACGAGATCTTGAGGACCTGCTCTGTCGCGGTTTCGCCCGTAGTGGCGGGAAGCGTCAAAAGCGCGACGCGGTTCGGAGCCGTGGCGGGGTTGCCGATCACGACGACGTGCGACTCGTCGACGACGTTCAGGTTCGAGACGCTGACGTATGGAGTTTTGACGAGCTTGGAAGATCCGTCGGCGAGGTTGGTGATGCGCAAAGTACCTTCGGGGCCCTTGGACAGCCACGAATCGGCAGAGAGCGCGCAATGATCGCGCTGACCAAAGATCCAGTCTGGACCTGGTGGCATGCTCATGAGGTAAGGACAAAGGCATCGCGCTCAATGGAGGGATGGGCACACGCACTGCAGCCGTCTCGCTTGGTCGGTTCCGCGAGGAGCGGCTCGACCTTTTTCGAACCTTCGGGTTCGTACTTGTACAGCTCGTAGTAGCCCGTTTTGTCGTTGAAGAAAACGACGCGTTCCGGAGCGCCGTCCTTGGCCGCGAGCGCCCAGCGAGGCTGGCTGACGCTCTCGGCGTAACCCATCTTGCCGGCGACTTTTTGGAGGGTTTCCTTCTGCGGCACGAGCTTGCCGTCGTCGCCGATCGTGACGGCCATGACGCACAGTTCGCTACCTTGCCACGGCATGGCGGGGTGGTTCCATTGGATCCAGGCGAGGTAACGCCCCGAAGGGGACCAGCGCGGCGACGAGTAGAAATCGCACCCGCTCGCGACGGTGACGAGTTCCTGCGAAGCGGGCGTGATCAAGACGAGCGAGTTTTGCACATGAGCGGGCTCGTCGTTGGTGTGGTCTTCGAGTACGCAGGCGACGGTGGGCGATGCCGGGTGCGCTTCAAAGTCGGCGTAGCGGTAGACGTCGCTGTCGGGCGTCGCCTGCTTCGGCTGGGACCAAGTCCCGTCTTCGGCGTTGCGCTTAACGGTGTACGCTGCACCTTGGAACGACGAAAAGATGATCTCGTCGTCTCCGGCGAACGCCCAGGACCCGCCGCCGTACTCGTGAACGCGCGACCTGGCGTTGTACTTGGTGTCGGGGATGACTTGCTCCTGCTGGCCGTCGATGCGCTGGTACACGATGGCCGAGCGTCCCTTCTCCTCCGGCCTCGACTCGATCCAGGCGACGGCAGAGCGACCAGGGCTCACTTTCGCCTCGCTGATCCCGATCGCACTCGACAGGACGAGGTCAGTCGTGATGGGCGAGGGCCACTCACCGTCCTTTGCGACGACTTTGTGTGCCATCCTTGCCAGTGTGTGAGAACAGCGGCGGAGGAGCATTGGAGGAGCATATCGCGTTCGCCTCGAGGGTTGTTGCCCCACTTTTCGGCGATGACCATGCGGTGCTCAAAGTCAGTCTGAGCCTCCCCTGCAGTGTCTTCTCGGCCGAGTGTCTCATCACGCAGGCTCCAATTTAGCGTTCGGCGCGTCGATCTCGGACCGCGCGTCGAGTTCCGCCCGCGTATTCTTGTCGCCTGCAGCTGCTGCAGCTCTCCCTTGTGCGCCTTGCCCTCCCCATTGTTGCTAGTAGCAGCGTGCTCGACATCGGCTCCGCGCATCGCATCGGCCCACTCGATCCTCCCGCGCGCTCCCCGCTGCCGCTGCATACGCACACGCCCCTCTCGGGCCCCCTTTCTTCGCAGGACACCCCTTGCCACGATCCGACCGACTCATCGCCATGGTCGCCATCGAAATCGCGCTCGCTGCCCTCGCACTGGCGGCGCCGTTGCAGGTCAACGCGCAGTACTCGCTCTCAAAGGCTTACGCCGGTACCAGCTTTTTCGACGGCTGGGATTTCTACGGTGTGCCCCGCCGTCGTGATCGTTTAGCTAGTTGCAGCGTGCAGAACTGATGGTACTTCCCGCTCACAGGTCATTGGGACAACCTCACGAATGTGAGTGCTGTCGGAGACTCCGATCCGAGGAGATTCCGTCCGGACGCCCTTTACATCTGGCTGCTCGATATGCTGCATTGTAGGCTGAACAAGTGACTGATCTTTACGTGACGGGCTGCAGGGCGACATCGACTACGTCAACAAGAGCGATTCTTCGGATCTCGCCTACGTCAACTCCGCGGGCGTACGTTTCAGCTCTCTCCGCATGCCCCGTCCTTGCGTATGTGCTTATCTTCACCCCTCTTTGAATCCTTATAGAACGCAATCATCAAAGTCGACAACACCTCGACGGTTCTGTACCCGAACAAGCGCCGCAGTGTCCGGATCTCGTCGCAAGAGACGGTGAGTTTCAACCACACCTCCTCTACTCGAGAGATCTTACGCTCAAACTGCAAGCGTCTCTCCCGTCGGCAGTGGGGGATCGGCTCGCTTTGGGTCTTTGACATGGTCCACGTACCGTACGGTTGCTCGGTCTGGCCCTCTGCTTGGGTCACGTCCTCCGACTGGCCCACCGGAGGCGAGATTGACATCTACGAGGCAGTCAACCTGCAAAAGACGAACCAGGTGCGTGACTTGACCGTCGTCTCTGCGCGCTCCGGGCGCCGAGAATCAGGGTGGCGCTTGTCGAGCGGATCTTCGGACGCTCTCGCGAGAATCGCGCGACTGACGAGAGACCGCCTGATTATACTGGGCTATAGATGGCTCTCCACACGACTCAGGGCTGCACGGTCTCGAACTCGTCGTCGGCCGACTGGACCGGCACTTTGACCTGTGCGTCGCCGTTATGTGTTCTAGCCTGCTCCGCATCGCTTTGAACTCACTCGGGGGATCGTTCTTCCCTCTGACACAGACGGCAACTGCGACACGAACGCCAACTTCAACTCGGGCTGCACGTTCCTCGACCCGCGCGAGACTTCGAACGGCGCCAGTCTCGCCGCCAACGGCGGCGGCGTCTTCGCCGGCGAATTGACCTCCGACGGCGTCTCGATCTGGTTCTTCCCCCGCCCGAGCGTTCCGAGCGACCTCTCGTACATTGCCTCGAGTTCGAGCAACCCGATTCCGGACCCGTCGACGTGGGGACTGCCCGTGGCGCACTATCCCACCTCGTCATGCAACGTTTCGGAGCATTTCGCGCCTCAGCATATTGTCATGACTATCACGGCTTGCGGAGACTGGGCGGGACAGGTCACCAACAGTACCGGATGCCCCCTCACGACCGAGTCTTGCTGTGAGTCGCCCGCCCCTGCCGTTTTCTCGGCGACACGGATTTTGCGCCCACTGTGCGCCTTGAGCTTCATTGACGCCCATCTTGTGATTGCTTCTTTCCTAGACACTTCCTTCGTGCTCGAGTAAGCTTCCCCTTGCAGGTCTTCAAAGCGGAGGAGGATGACCTGATCTGACGTTCTGGTCTCACACCCTCGCAGCTCGGCAAACTACAACGAAGCCTACTTCGAGATTCCGAGCGTCCGCGTCTACACCAACCCGAACCTCTCGGCTCCGACGGTCTCGATTACCGCGAACAGCAGCAGCAGCGAGACTACGTCGGCGACTACTCCGTCCGCGTCTTCGGCGTCAGACAAGTCGGCAACCAGTGCAGCCGAGTCAACTCTGCGCTCCTCGCCGCTTCTCCTTTCGATTGCGGCGCTTTCCGTCGCGACGGTCTGGTCCGCGTGGGTCTTTGCAGCATGATAGATATGCCTCATAAATTGTGAGATTGGTTGATGATTCCTTCGCACCCCCCGAATCCCCAGAGACTGACATTCTTGCTTGTTTCTTTCAGATCCTCTAGACGCGTTTTTTGAGAACTGTTTCGCGCTGAAACTGCGCTCTTCTCTTATCCTCGAATCTGTAACCTCGAGTGATAGCATTTTATCGTATGCAGCTTTGCCGCCTCCGGAACAACGTGCTCCCATCGATGGTCACAAGTTGGAGAGCATTGATTGCGGGTCTGGATGGAGAACGGTCTGCGAGGGGGTGACAACAATTGGAGACAGGTAGACGGAGTGAACAAGTCGGGGGCAGGTCTAGAAAAACAAAGGATCGCGGTTACGAGGAGGGAAGGGGGGGGAAAGACAGCTGGATGACAACAAAGACTCGATGCTGATCCAGCACGGATCGGGGCGCGCAAAAGATTAGACAGTACACGAAGCGGCGGCGGCAACAACAACGTCCCCGTTCAGTCAGAGTTTCTGCCGGCGCAACTCGTCCTTGGCTTCACGTAACACTTCCTCGACTTCTCCCTTCGGTCCCAAACTTCCCGCGCCCGCGATGGCCGTCTCTTCTTCTCCCTCTTCTTGCTCCTTGGCGTTGGCGGGCAGAGTAAGACCCTCTGTCGACGCTTCGATGAACTCGAACGAGGAAGATCCACCTTCGGAAGCGGCCGAAGAAGAGGATGCGCTCGTCATCGGCGAACCGGGCGCGGTCGAAAGCGGGGTCGTCTCGTCCGCGCCTGGGACGACCGCCGCGGAAGCAGAAGCAGGGTGAGAGTCGCTCGAGTGCGCAGTGGTAGTTGGATGAGATTCGGTCGTCGAGGGGGATTGGGCCGAGAAGTTGACGTCGGCGATGCCGGTTTGTTGCGAGATGAAAGCCGCGACGTGCGCAAAGTAGTGCGGCTGGACACACGTATCGTCTGCAGCGAAACACAGTCAGCTACCGATATAAGTAGAGGCTGGAAAACGGAGATGAACAAGACGCACTGTGCGTGCCATGTGGGAATTCCCGCCACTCCTTGACCTTGCTGCCGCACTTCGCCCACAAACCTTTCATCTGCGAAGGCTCGACCAGTTCGTCCCTTGAGCCCGCGAGGAACAGGACTGGGAACTCGGACGGCAGCTTGGCGATCGCTTCGTCCGAGGGCCAGATCTGGTGCAAGAGAAACGGGACGAAAGGCGCGAGGAAGGGCAGGATTCGCGGGACGAGTTGCGGCTGTGAGGATGGGGTACGTCAGTGTCGGCCTGGTAAATGAGACAACAGGTAACAGCAGCAGGGAATCCTCACGAGTGAGAGGAAGGTGTTTTCGATGATGAGCCCGCGGACCTGCGCGCGAAAGGAAAAAGCAAGGTGAGATCTGCCGTTCGGGCGACGAGAAGCAAAGCATAGCTCCGAACCGACTCACGCGCTGAGCGTTCTGACTCGCGAGAAAGATGGCGACGGCGCCTCCGATGCTTTGCCCGTACAGGAAGATCGGTGTCCGTTCGAGCTCCTTGTGCGAGAGGACGAAGTCGAGCGCCGTCTGCGCGTCGAGTTTGATCCCCTTCTCGGACGGCGAGCCCTCGCTGTGTCCGTAGCTGTGCGGGGGAGGGAGGGCGTCAGACGTGAGGGTCGATTCTCGCGGGGGTAGAATGCTCACCCTCGGTAGGACAATGCGACGACGTTGCAGCGCATCTTGTGCCAGAAGACTTTGGCGATCGGGAGTCGGTGGCCCTGCGCGCAGAGTTGTCAGCGTTGCGAACTCACCCTGAATTACCTACCGGTTAACAGGTGCTCACGACGTTGCCGGCGTTGGCGTGGAGGAGCAAGACGGTTGGCCGCCGACTCGGATCACCCGGAGCCTTGATGACGAACGCCTTGAGTTTGACCCCGTCCGGCGCGACGAGTTCGACCTCTTCCCCCGGCATGCCAAACTCTTCGGGTCTCGGTACGTTGTGCCTACTGCCGGCGGGGAGGTTGGCGGGGTAGATGAGGCGCGACTGGAGGAGGTAGAGCGCGGTGCCTCCGACGGTGAGCGAGACGGCGAGGGTCGACGCGAGCCATTTCAGGACGTTGCGCAGAGTGGGCAGGTACGCCGAGAGCGCTGAACTAGCCATTCCCGGGTCACTCGGGCGCTGTTGCGTCGAGGCGATGATGAGATTTCAGGGACGACGCAAAAGGGCGGTGCGAGCGGGCAGCGGGGCGGGTTCTCGGTGAGGGGAGCCTTGTAAGCGACCGACAGAGTCTCTGGTGCAGGTTCGGTCGCGTCTATAGTCACTCCAGAGGCAATTTGCAGCGAAGCAAGAAGTGGAGCCGCGGCAACGACGTCAGGTCGACTTCCCCTCCTTCACAGCAACTGGACTAGACCCACTACCGCTGCGTATGGGGAAGTATACCCCTTCGGATCTCTGTGCAGCTCCGGCGTCACACCGCCACGCCTCGTCGTCTGCTATTCGCGACCCTCGAATCGCGACAACTCCACATTCAGATATCGGCGCTATGCAGAGTACGGCGACGAGGAACGGGACGGCTTTTCCACTACATACATGCTACAGTACTATCGCTGGGGAGGGGTGCCGCGTGCTACGCCCGAAAGAACCAACAGACCCAGCTCCGGTCTTTCACTCGCGCTTCTCCGGACAACTTACTGCATGTGTCGCGCTGCTGAACCGCGTGTGCGCCCGATGAGACTTTCGCTCCCGCGAATTTGCGGAGATACGGTCCCCCGACACGTGCGCAGAGATGTGCGCCCCGCTCGCCATCGGCTTCTCCGTGGACCACCCCGAGCGCGCGAAGCTTACTTAAGCGCTTGCTTCTCGGTCGGCCAAGCCCCTCCTTCTCTTCCTTTCAGTACCTTGGCCACACTCGAGATAGACTGCGATAGGGGCACACGAAGCTCTTTCTCTCTCGACAGCCGGAGCGATGGAAGAACTCAAGGCGGCACTGCACGCTTTAACCGAGTCTGCACAGCCCCCAGCCGTCCTCTCTCTCCTCAGACATGACTTCCGCACGCGCATCGACGAGAATCTCATATCTTGGAAGCAGGACGTGCTGGAGCGGTTTGCGCAACAAGAACCGACTCCCCGAGGGGCCAAGAAAGCATACCGCAGATTTGTCAAACAAGTCACTGCGTACAGCGCATGGTTTCAAAAAGCTTTGGGAGGAGGACGCGTACTGCATCACGATGTCTACGTTGCTCTGGTGAGTCTCAATTCCCCCACTAATCCCCCGGCGAGCTAGAAGCAGCGCTGACCGCGTCGTGTCTCAGTTGGCGACAAAGTTCAGAGACTTTGTGCGTTGCCACTTCATCTATACACAACCTCAAGGAACCGTTACTGAGCTTTCCACTCGCCACATTCATGTCTGAACATCAGTGCGGGCCGGTCCATTCCGCCACCTTAGGTCGATCTGTCGCAACTCCACCTGCAAGCACTTCGCGCCACCCCGTCGGATCTGCACTCGACAGCCTAGAACAAAGCGGAGCCAATGAGCTGGCGCGGTCCCACCTCACTACAGCTTTCGCAAGGGCTGCCATGGTCGCGACCGGCGTGAGTGCGTCTGCCGCTTATATTGTCCATCTCGACGAAGTCGAGTCCAAAGATGATGCGTTGTATGCATGGGCTCGAGAGGGAATCGACGCGATCAACAACACGTTGGACAAGCAATTCGACGCAGGATGGGTCTACGGCATGCTCGAGCTGCTCGAACGCTTGAGTCTAGCCTGTGACAAGTGGCCCTTGGCGGACAAGCGTGCTCGCAGGGATTTTCTCCTCGTAAGGATCGATTCTTTCATCTTTTATCGGACTAGGTTCAGGGCTACTGACGCATGCTGCCTTGGCAGCGACACTGGACGGTCCCAAAAATCCTGGCTCGCTGTGTGTGTCCCTTAACCCAACATAAAAATTCGGAAGGTCCAACGGCTGATCGCATTCCGTTGGCATGCGCTGTCTCAAAAGCCATCGGACAGCCAAAGCTCACCAGCAATACTCGCTTACGTCGACTTCACCTTTGGCGAGCCATTCCAGCCTGGTCCTGTGCCGCAGGCGGTCTCGAGCAACTCGATTAGACAGGTCACGACAGTTGAGCAGCGGCATGAAACGCGCCCCGCCACTGCAGATGACGACGGTGCAGAAGGGCCTCTCGCAAAGTCCTCACCACAACACAAGTTTTCTGCCAAAAGGTTGTTCCGGCGCGCACCCACCGCTCCACCATCGGATCCGGGAGGGCACGCCTCCGCCGGCCTCAGCGATCAGCCAGATGGTCGGTATCGAGATCACCAGCTCGATCCGTCGCAGGGTGTTTCACATGGTTTCCGCACGGATATTACCTCGCTGACGGCTCTGCCGCCGAGGCAGCGCCGCTTCCCCTTCCATTGAGAAGTCTCAAAGAACCGTCCATCTTTTTTTCGCTCGACCTTGTTCCGTATCAAGGCGAATTCCGTGGCCCCAGGGGGTAGAGACGTTAGACAGTAGTCGTGGACCCTTTCCGGACCCTGCAATCGAGCGAAGAAGCGTTAGAAGCAGAACAGCGGCTCGATGCACTTCCTTTTCTCGTCCACCCTCTGGAAAATGAACTAGGGATTGAGCACATTTACCTGACACCTCCATAGACATTCGCAATATTGGCCCTTGATTTGCCGATCAACGTACGAGAGCCACGGTTGGTTCACAGCTCGACTTATGCGCTCTTCCTAGTGGGCCAATTGCCCTTAGCTGCAAACGCCTGGCCCAACTCCGAGCAGGAAGAAAAGACTTGACTGCTTCCGCAGTCGAGTATACGTCCCGAGGAGGAGCAACCTCAAGCTTGACTTGTTACTCGACTGCCGTCCTCATCTCCGGATTCATCAAACGCAGACGGCTATCTTTGTCGGAGCTGCCGCCGCGTGAGTGGCAAGGTCGCTATACTGCCGGTACCGCTAATCTCTCGCCCGGTGAACCCCGCCGGACCCAGATACGCACGCGCCGCTCGCTTTCGGCTTGTCCGCGGAATCGCTTTCACGCTTTTCTCTCCCCCGAGCTCAAAATCGCCCAGTCGTCTTGCGGTCCCTCCCCGCTGTTACCCCTAGCCTTGCTAACCTCATACCAGTATGCACGAGTTGCAGCCGAGTGAAGAAGAAGTGCGCACTCTCCCCCGTCTGAAGAAAGTCCGCGACGCTCTCGACGAACTGCTCAGCCTTGCCGAGCCGCCAAAGTCGCTCGCCTTGCCGAAGGAGGTTCGCGTCGCTATCATGCGTTGGATTGAAGGATGGAGGAAAGACGTGATGCAGCTCGTCGTGGTTGAGAGAATCGGCACACCGGATCGGTATACGGAGTTTTGCCAGCACGTCCAAAACTACACCATATGGCTGCAGGCGGGAATCAACGAGGGACAGGCTATGCATTCCGATGTTTTTATTGCAGTCGTAAGCTCCTTGTGCCCCCTTCACTGAAATTGAGGGCCTACACTCATATGCATTCCCTCCGGCAAGATGAACACGACCTTCCCAACTTTCGCCGTCAAGTCGAATGTGAGCGCTCGAGCAGACTAGCCTGAAGGAGCGATACATAGAGACTGATGGCCATACCTGATCAGAACATCACCGGCTTGTGGGACGGCGTAAAGTCCTTCGCAACGAGGTCAAAGACCGCCTTGAATCATCCTGCGGGCGAGCTCATCCAAGAAAACAACATGGCCCCGGTGCTCACCCTCAATCGACAATTACTCGACTCTGCTTTGACACGCGCAGTCTCAGTCACCCGCCGAGCCATGCGAAGGGGGGCACCCATCACCGAGGAGCTAGACAATTGGCTCACCGCAGAGCTATGCGATCTCAATGATGTCCCAGACAACCAGATTGAGGACAAAGCTTGGCTATATGGCATGGTTGAACTGCTACAGCGCTTGGAGCATGCATGCGCAGATAGTACCGGTGGCCAGATGGAACTTTTGGTGTGTGCTTTTGTCCTTGATTTACGGGCCAGCATCCGTTCGGGCATATCGTGAATGCTGACTTCCCATCTTTACAGGAAAATTGGCGCGTCCGGGCTCTACTGCACCGCAATGTCTGTCCTGAGCCTCTACGCGCATTGTGTCCAATAGCTGACCGATTTTTTTTGATTTTTTTTTTTGATTCTCCCCTCGATCGCAACAGCCCTGCCGCGCTAATCATCCGGCGCAGACCGCCTACACCGACTATCTCGAGGGCCAAGCATTCTGGGCAGGTCCTGTACCGCAGCCGGCCACGGCAAACAGGACAGTACAGAACGCAAAATCACAAAGCTGCGCGGACGAAATTGAGGCGGCGCTACACGCTTTAACTGAATATGCGATGCCGCCAGCCGGCCTCGCTCTGCCTACCCATGGTCTTGGCAAGCAGATCCAAGAGGACCTCAACGCCTGGAAGCAAGAAGTGCTCGCACGGTTCAAGCAACGGGCCACAGCTTCCAGGGCGGCCAGGAAAGCACACCACGACTTCAAAAAGCGTCTTGTCGCGTACAGCGAATGCTTTTGGAAGAGCTTGTCAGACCACCGCGCCCTGCATCACGATGTCTACCTTGCTCTTGTAAGTCCCCAATTCTCTTCAATAAGCGAGCCAGCGCTGATCGCGATCTGCTCCAGTTGGCGACGAATTTTTCAGACTTTGTGTGTACCCACCCGCCGTTTGTCCACAACAACGAGACCATTATTGCTGACCTTAGCACAAGACTACCTAAAATTCAGTGCGGTCCGGACGATACCACCGCCAAACGTCTATTTGGAGCGACTCAGCGCGGACCGGAGCGTCCTTCACAACGCAGGGCACTTCACGCCGACGTCCCTGCACTCCCTGATGTGCAGCATGACAGAAACAAACAACTCGAGCGGCAGTACCTCAAAGCAGCTTTCAAAAGGGCTGCGATGGTCGCTAACGGTGCGGAGGAGGCGATCGCGCGCGGTCTCCATCTCTCGCAACTTGCATTCGAAAGTCCCTCTCTCAACAAGTGGGCAGAAGCGGGCATCAAGGCAGTTAACAAAATGTCGGATGAGCAAATTGGGGCAGGATGGGTCTACGGCATGCTCGAGCTACTTGAATGCCTGACACTGGCCTGTGGCGAGTCCACAGACAAGCGCGCTCGCAAGGACTTTCTCCTTGTAAGCGCCCCTTTCCGTCTCCTTTGACAGTCCATGTCGATATGATTGACGCAAATTCACCTTACAGGAACAGTGGACGGTCCCAAAAGTGCTGGCTCGGTGTGTACGTCAGAGTCTCACACGAGGAATTTGGAAGTTTCAGAGCTCAACAACCTCACCTTCCTTCTTCCTCGCTTCCCTCCGCTCTGCCTCACAGCCATCTTACGGCCAAAACGCGCGGGCAACACTTGCCTACGCTCAATTCACGGGCGGCCAGCAATTCCAGCCCGGTGGGGTACCGCATCCGGTCTCCCTCGATTTGATAAGGCAGGGCAGGACACTTGAGCAGTGGCACGAAAACCGGCCCGTCACTGCAGGGGATGACGGTACAGAAAGACCTCCTGAACACTCCTCACAGCCACCAAAGTTCACCTTCAGGAGGCTGTTCGGGAGCACAGGGCGTCCCACTCATGCACCCCCCGCTCCACCGCACATGTCTGCAGGCCCCAGCGAGCAGCCATCAGAGGGTCGGTTCGAAGACCTCCAGCTCGATCCGTCCGTGGATCCTTCGTTTGGCAACCACACAGTGATTACGTCGGAGACGGCTCTGCCGCCGAGGCGTCGCCGCCGTTACGGCTTCTTCGTGTGAAAAGATTCAGGAACTGTACATACACATCCTCCCCGATGTTTCCTTATAGGAAGACACTCCCAACGGCCCGGCAACCAGTAGACAAACAGACAATAGACAGTAGTCCTGAACACTTCACGGATTCTGCGACGCTAGATCCCACCACTCGGTGCGCAAGGTGAGCCGGGCGAAGAAAGCGAGAGAAGGGCGCAAGTGCATTTCCTCTTTGGATGACACCTGAAAAGAGTGAATACAAGTCTCGCCACCCATACACCTGAAGTCCGCAAGAGAAGAGCTCCCGGGGAGGATTACCTCCTCTGCTTCTTCTTGGGCCGCTTGCTGTCTTCGGCGTCGAGGTCAATCTCCTTCTTCGGGTCGGCGTCGTCGTCGCTGTCGTCCTCGTCGTCAAACTCGTCAAAGTCGAATTCGACGCCGCCGTCGTCCGAGTCGTCGCCGAGAAGGGCAGTCAAGCCGGCGGCGTACCTGCGCAAGGGTGGGTACGAGTCAGTGCGCTGTTGCTTTTGCATCGTCGCAGGAGAGGAAGACGGCCCCAAGAACGAGAACGAGCGAAAGACAGGAGAGGTAAGACTGACTCGGTCGCGTGGCCGAACCACTCGAGGAGGATCTCGCCCATGCCGGTCGGGTCCTCTCCCTCGTCGGTGAAAAAGTTGAAGAACGACCCGGTCCCGTCAAACTCGTCAAACTCTTCCTTGTCCTCGACGTTGGCGCGCGGGGCCTTCTTGGTCAAGTCGTGGTCGGGCGAGGTCCACGTGATGGGGGTTTTCGGACCGAGGTAGACGGGCGCTTCGAGGTCGTACGGGGACGGGGTTTCGGGTTTCGGCTCGAGCGAGGCGGGCGGGGTCAGGGTGACCTTCTTGGTCAGGGTCGATTCCTTGAAGTACGGGTTCTTGCCAAAGGTCTGCGCTCGACAGTCGGGTCAGTCAGGCATTCTTTCCCTGCGACAAAAAGGGGAGAAAGGGGCTCACAAACTTGATCTCGTACTCGCGGACATCGTCGGCGTGGGTGATCTCGACCTCTTTAAGAGCCTTGAGTGCCTCCTCGTCGACGGGGTCGATAAAGGTCGCGGTGGCACGGCAGTTGTTGAGCGAGGTGGACCAAAAGTGCGGGATCTTGGCCGCGAGTTCGGCGCGCTTGCGGAAGACGGGAGCCTGCTGCGCGAGCTTGAACTTGTCTGTTTGAGGGGCGGTGCGTGTGTCAGTTCACTACCGCGTACTAAGGTCCTCGCTTGGTGCACAACGTGGCACGTTGCTGGAGAGAGGAGCAGCTGGGCAGAGATGAGCGAGACTGCGGGAGAGACTTGCAGGCTTCGTAGTGGGCCTTGGCAGCTGTAGGCAGATATTTCACAACGCGTCAGTCCATGTACTCTAGCCCCTTAGCCAGGCGAGAGAGGAGGGTTGAGCTGGTGACAAGTACTGACCGTCGTCGAGGTTGTCGTTGAACGCCTGCGCGTGTTCCCCGAATGCCTGCTTGAGGACGTCGAGGCGCGTAGGCATCTCTGCGTTGTCCGACATGGTCACTGGTGCTGTGTGCTATGCGTAGAGAGAGAAGGAACGGTGACGCGGAACGAGTTGTCCGAGCTGGCAGCCAAAGAGCGCGAGCCGAGGTGGGGCTTAGAGTCACTCAACTCTCGCTCTCTCAGCTCAGCTCAGCTCTAGAGACAGCGGCGATGACTGTGACGGTGCCTGCATTCCCACCGCTCTTGGGCTATGTGCCCAGAGAGTACCTCGCTCAGGGCGGGCAATCCATCGTCTACCGCGCCCTCAACCACGCCACGAACCACCTCGCAGCTCTTAAAGTCGTCCCGCTAGACCCAGCAGCAGCATCCAGACCAGGAGGTCAAGCTGAGTCGGCAGAACTGTCCCCCGCCATGCAGCAAAAGGCGAAACAGCTCGTACGCGAAATGAGGATCCACGAAACGCTCGACCACAAAAACATCCTCAGGCTCTTTGGCGGAGAGACACGCCAAGCTTGCGTCGTAGAGACGGAAAAGGGGACCACCACCGCCTGGCCGACAGGGCTCTACATGGTCCTTGACCTCGGTCAGTCTCTCGCCCACTTTCCCCCGCACGCGCACACACACGCAACTGACGCACACGTTGCTCTTTCTTTCTTCCAAACGCTCTTTCGGACATCGTTGTGGACTCGACATTCTGTATGGTGTCTGCAGCCGACGGTGGAGACCTCTTTGACAAGATCAGTGAGCCCCATTTTTACTTTACCCCTTTCCCCTCGCTCTCCTGGTGTGGTGAGCGATAACTAACGACTTCGGAACGGACACCTTGCAGCTCCGGACATCGGCGTCGACCAAGAGATTGCTCACCTCTACTTTCGACAACTGATCGCCGGCCTGGTCAGTCGGCCTTCCATTTTCTTTTTTCTTTCTTCTTTTTCTTCTTTTGGGCTTGGTGGCAGAGGAAGACCGTGCACGCGTCAACGAGCGCCGATTATTATTGACTCCATACTGACACTCTTACATATGCGCAGAGATACCTCAACTCGCACGGAATCTGCCATCGGGACGTCAAGCCGGAAAACTGCCTCGTGGACGGGAACGGTCCGTGACTCTTCGACTCCCTTCCTTTGACCCAGCCATTCGCTGACATGAGTCAATCGAAACGCACCTCGCAGGCAATCTGAAAGTGTCCGACTTTGGCCTCGCGACCGTGTTCAAGTACAAGGGCCAGGAGCGACTGCTCAAAGACCGGTGCGGCAGTCCTCCTTACGGTACGTCGGACCGTCTTGTCTTCCTTCTCGACGCTGTCCACTCGGAGCGAGAAAGTGCTGAACCTCCCACTTGGCTTGTGTGCCGTCGCCCCAGCTGCACCTGAATTGGCAAGAGCGCAGCCTTATGCGGCCGAACCGATCGACGTCTGGAGTGCCGGGATCGTCCTCTTTGCTCTCCTCTTTGGCAGTGCGTCGTCGTCCTTTCCTGCTCTCTCCTCTACGTCCATGCGCCTGCCTGCTGCTGACCGGAAAAAAAAAAAAAAAAAAAAAAATCCTCCATCCATGACGGCCCTCATCGCGCGCAGACACTCCCTGGGACGAACCGACCCAGAACAGTCCCGAGTTCTGCGCCTTCCTCGACGGGAGCATCTTTGCCCACGAACCGTGGCGGAGGTTGGGCTCGCCGGACGAGTCGGCCGTGTCGCAGCTCGTGTTGAGCATCTTGACGGTCGAGCCGAGTCGACGGCCGCGCTTGAAGGATATCGAGAGGATGGACTGGTACCTGCAGTGAGTCCCGTCCCTCACCTGTCTTCACGCGGCGTGAGAAGATTGAAACTGACACGGTCGGAGGGTGTGGGGGTGCAGGTCGAACTCGCTGTTTGATCCGATCTCGGGCTTGGTGACCGACCCGACCGAACTCGTCAGGAGGTTGATGACCACCTTGCAAGCTCACAACTATGTCGGACCGCCGACCGATGACTTTGAAGAGATGTGCGTTTTGTCCTCACGGTTCTTTCTTTCGTCCACGAGGACCGACGGGTGAGGGAGGCACTGACAAAAGGGCGATTCTTAACCACTACCCCAACGCCTGCAGGCTGATCGCGTCGCAACAACCGCCGCAATCGCAAGCTTCGGTCGCGCTCAGTCAAAAGATGAGCCAGCGAGGCCTCGATCCAAAGCAGAGCTTCCGGAGCAGTCTGCAGCAATACGTGCGTGTTGCTATCCGATCCTCCTGCTGTTCTTTCTCGACCCATTGATACTGATTCTTATGCACCCACGGCGTCGACGTCTCGGTAGTCGAAACTGTCGATGGCGCCGACCCAGCGCACCAACCCGAACCTGGCCCGTTTCTTCTCGACGCAGCCCCTCCCCGTCCTCGTCTCGTTACTCTCGCGCGTCCTCGCCGACCTCAACCTCGCCACTCCAGCCGGGTCCGATCCACAACGAAATCCGCCGTTCGAGGTCTTCTACACCACGTCCGACTCGGACGCGCATGCGACTTCAAAAATCCCGCCTTCGCAGGAAGAGATCCAATCTGCGCGGGTCGGCCGCGCGTTTGCGCGAATCAGGATCCGCACCCTCGACAAGAGGAGGGAGCCCCTCCACGCCGCGTTCCACATCGTCAAGTCGGTCTTGCTCTCGGACGCGAACGGCAACAGCGTCAGTCACGAACGCGAAGCCGTGAATCGCCTCGAGGGCTTTGACATCAATTGCTACAAGCGCCAAGCGGACCCGCTCGAATTGAAGCGACTGTGGCGGGAAGTCCTCAAGCGCATGCCCGAGGGAACTATTGCCGCTCTGTGAAAAGTGGCGGTTGGTTCTTTCGCTCTCTTCTTCCTACGTTGTCGTAACTTTCCTTCACGCATCGCAATTCCTTACCATCTCGATCGACCGCGTCCGCGCCCAAGGATACGGAAGAATTCATGTTGCAAGGGGGAAGATTGCAATAATGGAACGACTGTAAAGAGGCTACTGCCGGGAAGGCGGCGCGATGCGTGCGAAGACGGAGAAAAGAGCGTTGAGGCTCTGAAGAGGGCGCTAGGTGGTCGGACCGCGTGATGAGGTTGAGCCAGCATATGAGTAGGGGGGGAAACGATTGCGAGGTGGTGGGTCCGACAACAGGTTTGATACTAAGTACGAAGAAAGGGGAACAAAAAGACTGAAAGGGTGACAACTGAAGACGATGCCCGACAAGAAGGGGCTCGCGATGAAAGAAGGGAAGACTCGTGGATGCTTAGAGGAGGGGTAAAGGAGACGCTCAAACAACAGACTGGAGGGTCTGCTTGCGACTCTTGCCGTGCTCGCGGTCAAAGTACGGCGTCTCGCCGACAAAGACGGCCCGGTCGCCCGACCGTTCGTGCGTCGGGTCATAGTCGAACGTCGCACTGTGCAGGACGCAGCTGTTGTCCCAGATGCAGAGGTCGCCTTCGCTCCACGAGTAGCGGACCTGGGCGTCGTGCGATTGCGCCTGGAGGCGGAAGAGGTAGTCGAGCAGCGTGCGCGACTCGTCGATCGTGAGGCCTTCGATGCGCTCGGTGAAGGTCTGGTTGACGTGGAGCGTGTGGAAACCCGTGACGGCGTTGGTGCGGATGACCGGATCTGCGGTAGGAAGTGTCAATCACTCTCCATCGAGCTATGAGCGAGCGAGTTCAGTACTCACGACTCGCTTCGAAGCTGTCTCCGACGTTCTCGGGGGCACCGCGCGGCCCGAGATGCAACTTGTAGCCGAAGCGGCGCGATTGTTCGCGGAACATGCTGCCGCTGTGACGCGCCGTCAAGCCCGAGAGCATCTCCTTCATGGGTTCAGAGAGCTTGTCGTAGTGCGCATAGGTCGAATAGAACAGCGTGTCGCCCTGCAGAGTACCGGGATCGTATCAGTCATCGATACAAAAAGGGAAAGGCGGGGAGGGGAGAGGCACTCACTCCGGTCGGCGGCAAGGTGCGCATCCTCAACATCGAGTAGCGAGCGGGTCTCTGTTCCCAGCTAATGTCGGCGTGCACGTTCATCGAGGCAAACTCGGAGCGCTCGTCGCGGAAGTTGATCTGCCTGCCCATCGATCCGGCGACGTTCGAGATGGCGGCGACGGTCGGCCGACCGTTCTCGCCGAGTTCGGCGGTCGGGTGGATGTGCAGGTCCGAGTCGGCGGGAGCGCCACTCGCTCGTCCGAGAGCAGCAGCGAGGACGAGCAGGTCGTCGGCGGAGAGGGCCTGAGCGGGAAACGCGCAAACACCGTGAAGAGAGACTACGCGTTCAGGGTCAGCTTTCATGCGATAGCTGTGCGAAGGCGTAATCAATCCGTGACTTACTTGTGTACGCGAGTTCCTTGAGCAGTGCCTCTCGCTTGGCATCGCCTTCCGGGAGGTTCAGGATGTCTTTCAATTGGAATTCCGGCTCGAAGCGGAGTCCGACGGCGGGGGTCAATTGGCGGCGCGGATAGTCTTGCGGGTTGAGAAACGTCGTCGATGGGGGCGCATACCGTTCCGACGCCTGTGCGCGGGCGGGCGAAGGCGAAGACGGCCGAGTGAACGGCGGCGTCAACAAGTCCGTCTTGACCGCGTGGTCGGAGTGCGCGGTGCTCGCGTCACCCTTTACGGGCAAGGACCACGTAGCGTGTGGTGCGAGGCTGTTGTCCATCGCCGTCTGCGTAGCGAGCATTCTCCTGCCTCTCGAGCAGCTAGGCGGGGGGCTGACGTGAGCAAGGATGGAATGGGAAGTCGGGTCGCGTGAGCCGCGGCGGCGCGTGTTTGTTCTCGGTGAGGAAGCGCGGTGACGCGGCGGAGGAGCTTGTCTGGCGGCGTCTGAGGACACTCGAGTCCGAGTTGCTCTGAAGAGACACTTTGGGCAGACCAACGTCGACGGTGGACAAGGGAGAGAACAGAGAGAACAACTTCGAAAAAGTCGCCCACGGACGACAGCCGAACGCGCGAAGTCGTGCCGACAGCGGGGCCTCGGCCTCGGTCGCAACCCCGCAGTTCGATGGCGTGACGGCCACTTTCACGTGCAACAGGTTTGCCTCAGCTCGCTCTCCTCACCTCATCTCGCGCGAGCCCATCCTCTCTCCTTTACACCGTCGTAGAATCGATTGCGAACGTTATAACTTGGGAGGAATGTAGGGTGTAACTTGTCGCAACAGACTCGCCCCTTTACGGCTGACTTGCGAAGGTCAGGGTCTCGTTCCAAGCATAGAATTAGCCAACAACAAGCTCTAACGTGAGGACGACTACAGTACAAATGAACTCCAAGACAACAAGCACAAGCCGCCAATCCGGACGAGAACGCGCCCCGCTACATGCTCATCCTCCTGTCGAGGGGCGAGTCGCCTCCCTTGAGGTCACCCTTCAAGATGATCCGAGCGACCGTGAGACGCTCGAGGGCGGCCGACGTACGGCACATGAACGACGCCTCGCTCTCTTCCGACGTGTTGCTCGTGACCGTTTCGAGACCGCCTTGAAGTTCGCCGCTGTGCCAGACCGAGTCGTCGGCGACGAGTTTGGGGTTGCTCAAGAAAAGCGAAGAGTCGGTCGCGGCACGGGGGATCAAATGCGCGACGTCGGGGAGAGTGTCACGCTCCGCGACCATCGTGACCTTGTCGACGAGCGACGGAAGACTGGAGTGGTGCTCCAGGTGCAAGGGCTGGGGAGACGCGAGTGGGGCATTTCCCTCCGCGGTGGTCACCGTTCCGGGCTGCTCGACCGTAAAGTAGTCGACCTGCGGGCCTTTGAGCTTGGACTCGTAGCCCGAGTCGAGAGCCTTGGTGAACGAAGCGAGCGCCTTCGGCGTCGGCGACGAGATCGGGACAGGCGTGCGCATCGTGTCGGGACTTTCGGCGACGAGAGTACGTTCCTCGATCGGGAGGAGGCTCGGCGCTGCTGTGGGTTTGTGATCCCCCTCATAAAGATTAGCGAAATTTATGCTTACGACGAGTGGAAGAGAGAGAGGACTCGCCACCGACAGAACGACGGAACGACGTCGGCGGCGCCGGGAGCTCGATGAGAGCGGGCGTGCTCGGACGGCTCGTGCGCCGCGCTTGGATCGCACTGGTGGCCTTGCTGGACATCTTGGCGAGAGTTCTGTGCTCGAGGAAGTGTACGCGAGTGCTGTGCGAGCCGGCAAAGGGCGTTTCCCCGCCAACGAACGAATCCGACCGAGGTTTGCGGTCAAAGACGGAGCGGCCGTCGCAGGGGGTTCGGAGCAGCGCTGGGGGCGAGTACTCAAACTCTGTACCCTCTGTACGCCGTCCGGCGTACGCTCGAAGAGGTTGAAAGGTGAGCGAGTGGCGGTTCGACGCAGGGTGGCGAATCCCGCAACTCGGCGTCCCGGCCGCAGTCACCTCTCGACACGACTAAAACTGCTTTGTTCAAGTTCAAAGCTGTATCTATCTAACTCATATGCCATTAGACTGCCTTGGCCTCACCGAGAGACCCAGTCTCGCAGTTTCGTAGTGGGCCGTCTTGGTTTTTTCGCTCCGTCAAAGCGGGCACGCGGGCTCGGACCACTATACGCTACTCGGCCCGCAGGAAACGGGTATCGTCGTAGCTTGCAAGAATTGGGATGCCCACGGACGGCTGGTCCGAAGGCTTCCGAGGCCGTCCGCGCTGTCCAAAGTGTACGAGCTGCATCAGATTGTCACCGTTCGAGAATGGAGTGCGCAGAACAAGCGACAACATCATCGTTACAGGCGCTACTGGTACAAACATGCACAAGCACACCTAAGCCAAGCAAGAAAGTCAAGCGAGACCTGTCCACTCCTCCAGCACCCTCACCGCGGACTCGACAATGGCAATCCGATCAAGCGCGAGATCTGCTGCAACAAGCGAGCGAGATCGTACGGCTTGTTGGCGATCTGGAGACGGTGAAACCAGGGGGTCAGAAATCAGCTTTCGGCGGGGTAAAGGCGTCTCGAGGACGCACATCATCGAAGCCCGCTTCCAAGCACTCTTTCCGTTGAGCCTCACGAGCATTCCCCGTGACGGCGCAGACGGGCTGCAGATCCGGTAAACTTCGGTCAGTCGCGACAGAGAAAAGTGGCTTCGAGGGCAAACGCATGCGTACGTAGTGTCGCGGGATCTCGCCCTCTCGCTCACGCCTTCGCAACTCGCGGATCGCCGTCAAGCCGTCCATGACCGGCATCTGTATAAAGTGCACTTGTCAGTACAGAGACTCGCGACCTCGAGGAAGAGACGCGAGCTGCTTTGCGTACCTGATATCCATCAAGACGATGTGGAGGCCCGGGAACGGTACGGCGCTGGCAGCGAAGGACGAACTCGCCGCTTGAGCTTGAGCATCCACGATTTTCTGCACGTCCGCGGACAGCGCGTCCAAAGCCTGCTGGCCGTCTCCAGCGATTGTGACCTCGAAACCTTGCTGCTTCAGCTGACGGCTACGGCGGATGGACAAAAAAGCGCGGTCAGCAGGGCCGAGACCCTCACCTCGACATGAACGTCAGCTGCTCACCTCATCACCTTCTGGTTGATCACGTTGTCTCCGACGATCAGAACACGTATCGGTCCCGTGACTGCGGACGACGAGACCTGCTGGACGGACCGAGCGCGTTTTGCGGGCTCGAAGTAAGAAGGTGTGCCGACTTCGGTCGTCTTGACGTCGCTTGGCGGGTATTTTGAAGCCGCAGAACCCTGGTCGCGCGATGAGCTGGCAGCGACATCAGCCTGGGTGTCGACGGCATGCTCTTCGGCCTCGACGCGTTTGGCCGGGAAGGCGAAGGTGAACCTCGAGCCCACGCCGAGCGTCGATCCGACCTCTGCAGGACCAACGGAAATCGACATCAGGCGAGAGAGAGACAGTGCTGTCTGACAGCGAAGAAAGACTCGCCGATGAAACCGCGGTGCAGCTCGATGAGCTTTTTCGAAATGTACAACCCGAGGCCGCTGCCGCCGTACTGATCTGTGCGAGGATTGGCTGCGGCGTAACGTAAAGACGTCAGATCAGGCATCGGCGAGCCGTCGGCGGCAAGAAGGAGGCCATAACTGCGCACCTTGCGAGAACCGAGCAAAGAGCGTGTCGAGCTGCTCAGGGCTCAGACCTGGTCCCGAGTCTTCGATGCTGACCAGACACCAGATGTAACCGGGCGGCGGATCGAAGGATTGTTCCGGAGCAGCGATGCGTCGAGAAGAAGGCGATTGCGAGGGAGCCGTATCCGTTGCCTCGAGACGAACGCTGACCGCCTTGGACGAGGATTTGGCCGCGTACTTCAGGGCATTCGAGATCTGCAAAGGTAAGTCGTAAGCGGAACGGCAGATCTCGCATGCTGAACTTGGCAGCACTTACAAAGTTCCAGGCGAGCTGACGAATGCGGCCGGCATCGGCGACGACAACCTCGACCCCGAGGCGATCGAGAGAGGGGTCGCGGGAGAAGGAGAGCTCGACGTGCTGGTTCCGAGCGATCGGGTCGAAACTCTTGAGGACGTCGTGAAGCACTCCTTCCAGGTTGCAGGGCGCCAGCTCGATCGAGAGAAGACCCAGATTGAGCTTGGAGACATTGATGATGTCTGCCGGCCGTGCACTTCCGCGATCAGCATGTTGAGCAAGCACAGAAACCGGTGACGAACAACTTACCATCGGCACTGTGGTCGGAATTAATCGGACACGCGACGAGAAATCGTCAGTAAGCTGATGTTGATGAGCTCGGTATCGAACGCGCATACGTACATGCGTTTCTGGTGCTCGGCGCAGATGCGGATGCTTTCCACCCCGTCAATGTTCTCCGCCATCTCCCGACGCATTTCGTGCAGCAAGGCAGTGTCGCAGACTTGGTCCGCTTGAAGCCGGTCAAGCCACGCGAGGAACGTCTTGAGGGAAGTCAGAACGACCTCCGCGTTCTGCCACTGTGATTACTCAGAAGAAGCAAAGGTCAGCGATAGTGATCGACGCGAAACAGCAAGGTAGCTACGCACCATGCCACTCAGCGGGTTGCGCAGCTCGTGCGACGCCTGCAGCCAACGAGCAAAGGTCAGGAACAGCGTCCGCCTCGCCGAAACTCCGGCCATGCAAGACTCGTACCATGTCCATGAAGGCTTCGGTGCCCCGGCGAGTCTCCTCTGCGTCCTTCGCGCGCTTCTCCACCTCGTCCAGGTGGAAAGCTTCGACCTCCTTTTGATGCGAGATGTCGGTCTGCGCGGGAGGTCACAGGCGTCAGAACGCTCTCCCTCCTCGCAGCCGCAGAACTGGAGACTCACGAGAGATCCGATGTAGCCCCGCTCGTAGGCGCGCAACTCGAGTTGAACCCATTTCCCGTTCGCGAACCGGAACTCGGAGGTGACGACTGCTCGGTCGGCCTTCCACCCCTGCACGGCGTCGTCCCACATCTGGTGTACCTTCGAGGCGTCCTCCGACACGACGCTGTCTTGCCAGCCGGCGTAAGGGCCCGCACGGGAGCAACCGGTGATCTCGGAAAAGCGCGGGTTCGCGAAGAGGATTTGCCCGCTGGAGTCGGTCTGGAAGATGCCGACCGGGGACATGAGCGAGAGAGTCTGGTACTGGTCGGAGATCTCGCGGTATTTGCGCTCGCTTTCGGCGAGAGCGGCCGTACGCTCTTCGACTCGGCGTTCCAGCTCTTTCCGAACCTCGCCGAGCTGGAGGTGCACCTTGACGCGAGCAACGAGCTCGCTCGACTGGAAAGGCTTCGTCATGAAGTCGTCGGCGCCGAGCAGAAGCGCTTCGACGCGGGCATCGGCTCCTGCTTGGGCCGAGAGGAAGATGATCGGGAGCGCTTGCGTGGAGGGATGGTCGCGAAGGGCGTGAAGGAGTTCGCGACCGTTCATGACGGGCATGGCCAGATCGGTCACGACGATCGACACTGGATGTCCGAGGGCGTAGTCGAGCGCATCTTTGCCGTTCGCTGCCTCGACGACGGTCCAGCCTGAAAGACAAGAAAAACCTCGGGTCAGCACAGCCTGCGAGGGGCATCGGCGGCATAAGGGGAGAAGCTTTACTTTTGGCGAGTTCCGAGCTGATCCATGCCCGCATCTGAGGATTGTCGTCGACGACGAGACAGACGGTCGACTCTTTGCGCAAGTCGAACATCGACGGCTCGAGCCGGTCGACATCGCTGCCTGGACTCGACAGCGGAGTCCACGGGTCCAGGAAGGAACCGCTGCCATCGGAAGGCGTGATGGGCGTGCTGCGCGCGGGCTCGTATCGCCACGCTTCGGCGTCACCGATGACGGCAAGACTTTGTGCAGTACGAGGCACCGGGCTGAGCGATTCGAACGGCTCCGCCTCGAGAGCGTCCGGCGGGACGTGCTTGGAGCCACGAGGCAGATGGATCGTGAAGGTGCTCCCTTCGTGGACGGTCGACGCGACCGTGATGGTTCCGCCGCAAGTCTCCACCAGGCCGAGGACCAGGGCGAGGCCGATGCCGCTGCCTTCGAACGAGCGCGAGGTGCTCTGTACGCGATGGAAACGCTCGAAGATGGCTTCGAGGTCGTCTTCGCGAGTGCCGATGCCGGTGTCGGAGATGGAGATGCAGGCGCTCGAGGCGTCGAAAGAGACCGCGACCTTGATGTGCCGGACAGCGTGTACTTGAGAGCGTTTCTGAATGAGGGGGAGAGTCAGTGTCTAGCTGAGTAGACGATCGCATGACAAGAGCGGACTGACCCGAGAAGGTTGAAAAGCATGCACTCGAGGAACTCGTCCGCCATGTAGAACGGAGACTCGGCTGACCACTTGTCTTCCTCGTGCTGAACGTCAAACGTGATGCCGCACCGCTCGATCGCGGGTCGGAAGAGTTCCGCCAGCTCGCGAACGCGGGGACCGATCTGCATCGGGCGGAACTTGCAATTCAGGCGCCCGCTTTCGAGCTGGCTGACGTCGAGGAGGTTGTTGACCATGTTGTGCAGTCGGTGGCTGGCGCGCTGCACCGTCTCCAACCTATCGCGGTCATCCTTGGAGAGTTTCGACTTAGACGAAGCGAGCACGTCTTCGAGCGGTCCGAGGATGAGAGTCAAGGGAGTGCGGAGCTCGTGACTGACGGAGGCGAAAAAGGCCCCTCTGGCGTCATACATCGCAGCGAGGTCGCGAGTTTTGCGCACTTACTCTTGGTACGTCGCCACGCTGAGCAACGCCGTCGAGATCGTGCGAGCGATGAGGCTGAGGAAGACGCTGTAGGGCGAGTTGAACGGCCGGCGCGGATTGAGTCCGACGATGAGAATCGCGCCGGGGAGTTCGGTGCCTTCCTCCAGGATTGGCGCGACGACGCCGCGCTCCAGAGGGTCGGGCCACCCGCGGCTCGCGAAACCTTCGACTCGCTTGCCGAGGTCGCTCATGAAGACCGGCTTTCGCGTATGAAGCGCTTCGACGATTGGCCAGACAGTCGAAGTCGAGGTCGCATCTGAAGTGGTGGAAGAGGCCGTGTTTTCATTTGTCGCCGGCGAGGACATTGACCAGGTGCCGGACGAGGCGTCGAAGTCTGCGCCTTGGAAAAGCGCACACGTGATCTTTGACGGGGCGGACGAGTGGCCTTCCGGCACGCCGATCGTTCCTTGCAGTTTGAGGCGAATCCGTCGGCTGGAGGGCGCACCTTTGCCGCTCAGCCCGGAGGTAGGGAGGCCCCCCCCGCTGGAAGAGTGCGTGCTCGTGTTCGTCGCGCCCTTCCCAAGCGTCCGCTTGCCGGGAGTCGCCGAGACCGTGTCACAGGTGTAAAGAAGCGCGAAGGGCAGGTCGTACGCGTTCGTCGCCAATGCGCAGAGTGCTTTCTTGGCGAGTTCTGTTGTCGTGGCGCGGGTATATCAGATTGAAAGTGCTCGTGGACAGAGAACGGGCGCCAAACCCACCTTCGATGTTCTGAACCATCAGCGTTTGCTGGGAGATTTCCCGGAGAGTCGAGAGCCGCCGCTCCGCAATCACCCGTGCGGTCGTCTCGAAGGAGGGATGCTGCTCGTTGCGGCTCGTCAGTAGCGGTAGATTCATCCGAGGCGACGACGAGCCGCACGCACCTGGTAACCAATCATCCTGCCCTGCCCGTCACGCAAGCTGGCGTACGCCCAGGTGACGTAGCATTCTTCGAGCATACCGTCTCGCGTGAGCATGACGCACTGGTCATGCTGCAGCGTGGTCTGCCCGAGGGCGTTCATGGAAGCGAACTCGACGGTGTCGGACCAAGCCGCTGCAGCCCAGGCTTCGGCACCGCTCTTGCCCATCGATGCCGGATGCTTTGAGCCGATGAGCCTCGCGTACGCGTCGTTGTACAGGAGAACTCCGTCCGGGCCGATCCACAGGGCGAGTTGGAATGGACAAGCGAGGATCGCCATGACGTGCGAGCGCAGTTCGGGCGACCACTCGGAGATATCGCCCAACGAGGTGCTGCTCCAGTTGAAAGTGAGGATGATACGACCACTCTCTGACGACGACAAGAGCGTTCGGAAAGTGTCGGCCGAACAAGACTCCGACGGGTCGATTCTCGACGGGACCACGTTGGTGATCGGCCGCTCCTCCGACTGCGACGAGACCAGGTCTTCCTCGCGGCGCATCGCATTCCGGGACGCGTACGTGGTCTCCGACGACGCGATCGACGCGGGCGCCTTCTCCGTCGCCACCGTCAGCGCGCTGCTCGATGCGGGACCGTGCAGAGGTAAACATATTCAGCCTCGTCCGCGCCATCGTCCTGTTCTTACTCTCCATCCTGTCGAGCGGTAGGCTGCAAGGTCGTCGCGAGGGAGCCGGTCGAGCCGGCGAGAGAGCCAGTCGACCCGGTGCGACAGGCTTGGCGAAGCCGATCCAGCGCTTGCTCGTCGGCGTCCGATTCGTTCGCATCGAGTGGCGGACCGGGATGAACGTCTTCATCGAGCTCCAGCAAAGATGGCATGGACTGGTGTTGCAGCCTGGTAGGCGCTGCAGGCTGACGAGTCCCACCAGGAACGGTTGGCGTCGGAAGACCGCGGCGGCGAACCGTCGCGCGGCGCTCGTCTTCCTCCTCCAGGTCTTGCACCGGCAAATCCTCAACAGTCAAGAGCTCAAGCAAGTCGGAAGGGAGCGTGCTCAGGCGCGGGACGTCCTCGGCGGCCACCTCACGACCCAGGGCAGGGCGGTCGCTGCGTTGCCGAGCCGTGGACGGGGCGAGCGGCATGCTGGGGCTCGGAGGGGGGACGACTGCGGCGGCGGACAGATGAGTGCTCGGGGGCGTAGTAGGAGGCGTCTCGGCGGAGGGGGACCGACGAGAGCTGGCGTTTTCGGGGCCGGAACCGCGTGCGTTTTTCGGCGATGACGAAACTGCCTGAGGCTCAGGCCGTTCGTCGCTTTGAGTTGCCTTTCCGCTCTGAGAGGCTTCGCCGCTTCGAGGGACCTCGCCGACTGTCGGCGTCGCCGACGGTCCGGCCGACCCGACGTTGTCCGATTCTGGGTGAGTTTTTGAGGCACCAGTGTCGGTCTCGCGGACAGAGATTTTGCTCTCTCTCGGTCCGGGCTCCGATTGGACGGCCATCGGCATGTTGGTGAGGATAGCCGTGCAGAGAACGAGGTCGGACTCTGGCCAGAGGGTGGCGACGACCTGCATGAAAGGTCGAAGCTGCCGCGTCTCTTGCTGACGAGGAGCTGACGGAATCGTAGGGCCTTGGTCTGCAGGCGGGAGTCGCGGTCCCGGCGAGCTGGCGGAAGGAGAAGACATGGTCGAGCCGTCTTCTGCGCCGGCACCCTTTTCCGAGATGGACGAAGGCGGATCGCCAGCGAATTCTCGCGCGACCGCGCCTGTTCCGTCGCTACTGGTACGACGATGTTCAGGGATAGACGGCGAGCCGGGAGCATGCCGATCAGCGCTCGTCGCCGACAGCTTGAGCTCGAGGAGGACGGTGTTTGAGCCGCCCGCGAGCGAGTCGGAGACGAGGCTGCTTGGAGATGCGCCTTCCGTCGGTTCGGGATCCGCATCCACGACTTTGGCGAGCATGTGCAGCAGCTGTTGCGCGTCTGACGTCGAAAGAACGTCGACAAGCGGCACTGTGTCCTTCTCGCCGACGGTGTGACCGGCCGAAGGCGGAGCGACAGTCTCGCGTACGTTCTCCTGGAGCACCACCATCTCGATCCACATAGGATTGGACCAGAGAGGCGTGAGAACGTCTTTGAGCGTCGAGGGTGACGGCGGCGCTGCCGGCTCGGGCGACGTTGGGGAAGAAGGACCGGCCATGGGAGCCGGCGCGGTGCCGCGAGAGTGATCGCTCGAGATGCCTGGGCTTTGAGGACCGTTGTTGCTCTGAGGCGATGTTTGAGCACTCGTGCGCCAGCGAACGTCGCTACCGGGGACACCGCTGTGCGCCCACAAGACTGGGCCTTCTTCTGCGGCCGGACCGCCGCGGCGACGCTCCATCTCCTCGTAGGCGGCGCGATCGTCGGTGGCGCGTTTTTCGCGAGCGGCTTCGACACGCTGGGCGTACAAAGCTCTGACGGCGCCTTCCGCCGTCCGACTCGGATCGTGGCTCTTTTGCGAGCCGCCTTCAAGCAGCGTACTCTTCCGCAGAACGTCGGGTCCCTGACCAGGAGCGGCAAGGATCGAGGCGGCGAGAGCGGGTTCATCGGCGGCGAAGGCTTCTTGCAAGACTCGAGCGGCGCGGGCGTGCGCGCGTGGACGGCGGCCTTCGAGCGGCGCTGCTTCGAACGGTTTGCTTGCGGGAGCGAGATCGGGCGGCACTGTGTGCTCCAAGGTCCGAAGCATGTCAGACAAGTCGGATCAAAGACGTCAGAGGAAGTCGACGCACGTGACGTGGCGCTCGAATCCGAGCTGGGGGCGTTCGCGAGTTGCGCGAGATCACGCTCATCTTCGGCTCGTTCGCGGCGTTCCTCCGCCGTAATGACTCCTTCGTACTGTTGCCTCGAAGTGAGGCGTTCCTCTTCGCATTCCGATCGGTCCTGCATGTCGTCCTCTCCTTCACCTGCCGGCTGCTGCGTCGTCGCGCGATCCGGTCTGGCGCTGCGCTGACGTGACCGCTCCAAGCCATTTCCGCCCGATCCAGCTGCAGCGTGGCGAGACTTGGACGCGACGATGGATTCGTGGATGGTCGACGCGCGCAAGACGAAAGCCGGTTGCGGGTAGCGCTCGAGGAAGAGCTGCAGGTCGGGCGGCAGAAGCGGGTTCGAAGGCGCACGACGAGGACCGGGCGCATTGTCGATCGCAGCGTCCTCGTGAGGAGCCACTGTTCCGGAAGCAGTCGAACCGTGCGTGCTGGAAGCAGCCGAGCCAGCCGTGCTGGGAGGCGTCTGCATCGTCGGGTCGGGCTCTGCTGGAGCGACGACTCCCGAAGCGACGCCGTCGGACGGCGCCATGGCCTCGCGGCGGTGCTCCGGAGCGCGAACGAGGTCCCGAGTGACTCTTTCGAAGTCCTCGAAGTACGACCGAGGCTGCGCGCGCGTGTGGAAGAGCGTGAGGTCGGTCAGCTCGGGCCAAGTGTCGCAAAAGGTGGGGACGTCCTCCGGAGAGCCTGCGAGGGCGCGCAACCCGTGGCAGGGGGAGCAGGATCACTCACAAGTGCTGTCGAGAGCTGCTCAGAGAGTCGGAACGACGCGAAGGGGTGCGGGAAGGGAGAAAAGGACGAGGCGAGGAGGACCGAGGGCGGGAACAGGCGGCAGGAGAGAGAAGAAATCGCGAACGCTATGCATCTCGGATGGAGTATTCCAGTTCACCTTGCGAAGATTGTTATTTTTTTCTAGGAATTTTCTCGGTGGGTGCATGCGAGAACGGCCAACCTGGTCTCGCCGTCGTAAAGGGACCCAATAAAAAACGGCGACGGCCTTGACGACCTGATTCCACTCGACCTCAGTCTCTTCAGTTCTTGCATATCTGGCCTCGACGAGGTGCGCCTCCTGTCCTGCAAATCGACGAGCGGGTGGACCGCGATAGGGAAGAGCGAATCGACGGGCGGGAAGGCGAGCAGCGGTGAGAGAGTCGACCGCGAGCCAGTACGCGTGCCAATGCCCACATGAGCTCGGAGAAGGTGGGCATTCAATGCTGCGCGTAATGCTGAGGTAGCGAAAATCGAACTTTGGAAGGGGAACGCCCTCAAAGGCGGACAATGGTCGACGCCGACCAGAGCTGATTCCGTCCTTTCGGCTGCAGCTGAAAGACCTTGACCACAACGCAGGCTCGCTCGCGCTTCTTACAGACGAGCTGATGTGTAGACTGGCAGGGGGAGCGGAGCGCGATCAGCAAGATGCTTTCCACGACGCAGGAAAAAGTCAAGAGGCTACCTCTTCCCTCACCTTGGAGACGTGTCCCGCCTGAACCGGCAGGCATGCTTTCGAGATCGCGGCTATAGCGCGCCTGCTAGAAATCCGTTCGAAATTGACCATGTCGATTACAGAGCTGATCTGCAAAAGCTGGACCATCGTCAGCACCGGAGGAAGAGGGGGTGGAAGAGGCGCCGACTCGGTTTGAGGCTGTTCGATGATCTCGCGCCGCGGGACTCACAAGTGCTACATATGAGCTCGAGCTCGATCAAGGGGTCGGAGACCTGGTTAGTGCGGTCCCAGAGAGCGGCGGCACGGCCCTTGTCGATAAGCGAGGCGAGTGTGCGGACCAAACTGAGCAGGAGAAACGGCGTAGCGCGTGTACGAGGTCACGCAGCAGCAAAGCTTGTGTATTAAGGCATGGATCTCGTCCGCTGCCAGAGCGAGCTGGGACGAAGAGCGCCCGAGCGAAAGTTGACTGATGAAAGTCGACCGGCGGCAGGGCCCGGCGGAAATTAAAACGGGCAGTAATGACCGCAAGTTGTAATGTTGGTGAATACATTTCTGTCCGGCCCAGCTTGGCCTTCTCAAAAGCAGAGGCATTCGCGCTCCCTCAGCTGCGTACAGCCCTTCACTCATCTTTGAAGACGGACCCCATGCTGCGTTCGCTATTGACGGCTCTGAAGTCTTCCCAGACCTCATGTAGCAGGAAGCACCTGTTCGCCGCTCAGAACGAGCTTTGGGCTCCGAAGCGCGCGCCCTCCGTACGCCAGAAAGAGTGAGCAGAACCCGATACTGCAGCTGCCACCTTCTGCGATTCTCCGTGTCTCACTGCCAGGTACGACGAGCCGCTGATGGTACACCGTTCTTTCTCGGACACCCGTTCCTCATCTTGGATGGGGCTGAAGACGGATGAGTCTGCATCGAAAATCTACATGTACATCTCCCGAGCAACGCCGACTCCGTACAATAGAGATAGTCCAGTCGCGAGTCCTGGCAGTCGTACGAGGTCCGTCGACATTTCCGTGCATCGAACGTCTGTTTTGCAGGTTTCACTCAGCGCTCGGCTTCAGCCCTCCGACCAACGCTCACGCTGATGAATGAGGCTGAGAATAGAAGCACACCTGTTGGTCTGTCGAGCGGGTCGCCTTTTGACGGGCTCGACCGTCCGCCTCTCCGCCCATCCGCCCGTCCGTGGTGATTTGCGGCGATCCAGCTGTTTGATCCGTAACACTTCGTCAAAGCTTTTGGACCGTGGTCGGACGCTTTTTCGGATTCGTGACCTACGTCGGCTTCGTTCCGCCTACTTCCGGAAGAAGATATGGCGTCGACGGGGGCAGTTAGCGCCAGGTGGAGGATGAAAGGGCTTAAGTCGCTTACCTTGTTTGATGTTCTTCGCCCGGACGGACGGAAGGAAGACGCCCTCGTCAGACGTCGAAACAGCCGTCGAAGTGACGAGCGGCGCGGCCATAAGCTGCTGGTCCACAACTGCCAAGCGACTTGCGAGAGCGGAAGCGACCGGATCGTCTGCAGCGGCGGGGACGGCGCTGGTGGTCCCGCGAGCCTCCAGAAGGGGTACCGTGACTGGTAGACTGTGGACAGCGAGGGACTGGAGGTCGAGTGCGATGGCAAATCCGAGCAAGATGGCGACGAAAAGCATTGTGCTTGCGCGACCAGCAGGCGTCTCTTGGGAGTCAGAAGGAGGTTAGGGGGCGAAAGAAAGGCAAGAGCATCGGCAAGCACTGTCTCCGGGAACTTTCGACGCCACATAGCAGCACAGAGGGTCCGGTGTTGGTCAAACTCAGAACGGTGCACCGAGCGGTGGAGCGTGCTCTCGCAAGGAAATTCCAAGACGAGTTTCCAGATCGATATATATCGGGTGCACTTTGACTTGTCCAATACCGCTCCCAATGGGCTGCATCGGAATTACCGGCATGCCAGTGTATACAGCATACCCGTACCGAAGAGCTGCCAACGTCTGCGAAGGAACCGCTCTCCTGGCGGCGACGCGATGCTGCAATTTACTCCAGTGGGAAGGGGGGACTTTCTCGCATCGAGGTCTCTCATCGATCTTTTGCTCTCACCGAGCTTGACACTGTGAGCTGCATCATTCGCTATATGAGACGGGCACTCGTCGCTTGCGTCCAGGGAAAGTCGGCGAAAGACTGATCAGTCCGGTCTGGAGTAGAAGGGAAAGCGGAGCGAGCTACGTCTGACGAACCCAAGGTCTTCGAGTGCGCAAGTAGGCGCACAACAATCTTTACAACATATACGTCTTTACGAGAATCAATCATTTCGGCACTGACGGTTTAGCCACTCGCCGGGTTGTGGTCAGCCTGCGCGAAGGATTGTTGTGATCCCGCTCCCCCAAAGGAGGAGGCTTGACCCGCTCCCTCTTGAGGCCGTCTTTGCCGCCAACGGCGGTTATGAGCGAGGCGCGCTCGGTTCGCGGCAGCGGCACTCGCATCACAACGGGCGACGGCGTCTCTTTCCGAGCGAGCGAAAGTCGAGCGTCGGCGGTGCTCACTTCGAGGTCGCCAGTCGCAGCCGCCTCGGACCGCATTTTCGCTGCTTCTGCGTTGACGGCGTCGGCTCTTGCTGCGAGAAGCCGCTCGAGCACGGTCGATCGATCGGTATCGAGATCCACAATGTTGACACGGTCTTGAGGTCGGTCTCGCGAGGCTGGCGTCGACCCGGTTGCCAAGTCGTGCGACACACGGTCGGCGAGGTCTTCGCGCAGGTGTACGCTCGTCGAGTCGGCTTGCCGCTTGATGGCGGCCAGACCGGCCAGTTGTGCTCGATCCAGGGCTTCGACCTGGAAATGGAACCATCGTCAGTTAAGCTCCTCGAGTGGTAGACGGGGCGAAGAAGCAATTCGCACGTCTGACGCGGCGGAGAGAATGGTGCTGTAGGCATCGTGCTCAGAGCGGTTCACGCAGTCTTTCCAGTCGCCGAACACGTCGGCGGTCGAGGAGAGAGTAGCTCGCAAAGCGGCACTGCCTGCCTCCGAAGCATCACGCATGTTGCGAGCGTCTGCACACGAATGAGTCACAACTTTCAGTACGACTCGCGGGCGCCTTACTCGAGACGAAGGGGATTGATACTCACAGGCAATGTCGGCTCCACGGACTTGCGAAGCAGCGTTCGAGAGCAGAACGAGTTGGCCTCCACGTGCTCGAGACGCGCCGCGCCACAACGACTCTACCGAGCGAGTGGCATGTTGCAGTCGAGAGATGAGAGCCTGTCAAAGGGCGACCGTGAGAAAATCAACTTCCGGACGGGCTTGATCTCCACACGGCCGAGAGTGACTCACCTTCTCCCCAGCGGCGGCCAATCTCGACGTCGCATCGGCACTCGAAGTGAAGCGCTGCGCCAAATCGTCTTCGGCCGTGGCGATCTCGAGCATCCGCGTCGCCCGAGTCGACACGCTCTCCGAGTTCGTCGCGACGATTTCGGACACTTCACGCTCGACGAGATCGACCGTCGATGCCAGCGCCTGCATGCGACGGCGCGAAGTGGACGCGATCTCGTCACGCAATCGCTCCAGCATGGCTGCCTGCTCGGCCTCGAGCGATTCCTGCTCCGAACTGAGAAGGCTTCGGAGCTCGTCGACCATAGCACGGAGCCGCGCGTTCTGGTTCCGGAAACCAACGTCAGCTTACGCTCGCGCTCCAGCACACGTGGCAAGCAGTGGAACTTGACGTACCTCGTGTACCAGAGAAGCGGCATCCTCAGAGCGCAAAGTCTCGAGTGTTTGCTGATTTCGTTCGACGATCGCGATGCACTCCTGCTGCAAGAGCTGAATCGGGCTGGAAAGCTCCTTCACGTTCTTCGACATCTGTATGGAAAGAAGAGAGGGTCAGGGCTGTGCTGTATAGAAAATCTGGGAAAAGACGGAAGCGGACGCACCTCTTCGCGGTGTGTCTCGAGATGCGCCACAAGCGCTTCAAGATCTTCCTTCTGGACCGTTTCGATCTCGTGCGCGCGCTGTCGAATGTGGCGATGAGCCGCCGCGCAGGTATCGCTGACGACCTGCCGGAAACGGGCTGCATGGGTGTCCGCGAGCTGACGAGACGAGACGAGATCGGAGAAGTAATCGGCGAGGTTTTCGACGTGCTGGTCGATGAGCTCGATAGACGTAGAGAGATGCTATATCGAGGAGGACGAGGTTGACAGGTCAGCATTGTTGAGAACGGCATGCGCTTGCACCTGAAAAGGAGGGTACGAACCGCTTGTTGCCGCTGTGCGAAAGAGTCCAACTGCTCCGCCATCCGCCCGACAAAGTCGCCGTGCACCGTCTTGAGCTGCTCGGCTTGCTCGCCGATCGCATGCGTGCGAGCTCCGATGGCCTGACGAGCGTCGGCGATGAGGGCCAAGTTGGCGCTTTCGACTTTGGTTTTGCGTTCTGTCATAAACCAAGCGATCAAGTCAGCCAAATCGGTCGCGATTGGATACTGTGATCAAGCCACCGGGGCGAACGGGGAAAGCTTACCGAGTTTAGCCCGCAGCCCTTCGACATCGCCGAGCGCGTCGCTCGCCGCCTCCTTCCACCCTTCCCGACTCGTCTCATACGCGTCACGCAACACCTGCTGCTCTGCCAAGCTCATCTTCGTCTCTGCCAACTCCGTCTTGGTACTCCCGAGTTCGGCCTTGACGAGCGCGAGTTCCTCCTGCACTTTGCGCAACTGGTCCTCGCGCGTGCTGAGCAGCCGAAAGTTCTGCTCAAACTGGTCGCGCGTCGTCTGGAGTTGCGATTCGGCAATCTCGAGGCGCTGCTTCGTGTCGTCGTAGTTTTGTCGGCCTGTCTCGAGCGAGTCCCAAGTCTCTTTCGAGACGTAAACGCCTTCGTGACCTCGCGCAGCCTGATTCGACACAATGCCTCGTCGTCAGCTTCGATCCCGCCAAAAACGCGGGCGCCATGACTGACCTGCAAGTCCGCCTGCAGCCGCGCAATCTCGGTCGCAAACTGGTTCAGCACGACATTGCGCGACACGCGCTGGTTCACTTCGGGCCGGTTCTGGATCGATTTCGCCTGGTGCGCGTACGTGAGGGTCGACGCCGTCTCTTCGTAACTGACGGGCGAGATGGTCGCGATGATGGTCGTCTTGGTCCGACCGCCGAGCGAGTCTTGCAAGAGGCGCGTGAGCTTCGACTCCCTGTGAGGACAAGACGGTGGTCAGCCAAACTTGAAACGATTACGCGACTCTCGAATCGAGGACGGTAGAAAAAGGCGCACCGGTAAGCGATGTGCTGCTTCTTGTTCGAGTCGCTCTTGTCGACAAGCTGATTGATGACCCTCCCGAGGGCGAGCAAACTCGCATTGATCATGCCGGCTTCGCGCGCTCGCGAATTGGTCGCGCCGGACCGTCCGACGTTCTCGGACCCGGCGAGGTCGACGAGGTTGAGTTTGCCGACCTTGAGGACGTCGGCGCCTTCTTTCGAGTTGTCGCGGACCTGGACGTTGATCGTAAAGATTGAATGCGAGCGACTAGGGGTTTGTACGAGGTCAGCATGTGGAAGCCAGTCGACTGGCGGAAAGATACGATGGAGACGCACCTCGACCGCTCGTTGCAGTTGGTCGCCGCAATCTGCCTCCGCTCACTTCCTCGTCGCAAGACTCGCAACCCGTCCTCGGCGGATTGAATGACCGTCTCCTCCAAGCCCTGAATAACGACTCCCGTCGAGCCATTCTTCGTTTCTTCATAGATCCGGAGCGTCTTCGGAGCGGAAGAGCCCGGCTCGGGTGACGGCGCGGGCGCCGCGTCGGACGAAGAGGTCGAACCGAGGAGAGACGGATCGGCAGCGTTGAGGTCGCGCAGTTCTTCGTTGTAGAGTTCGATGTAGGAGCACCGGACCGAGTACTCGCACTTGCTCTCGACGAGGCGGTCAAACAGCGAGTAGAGGGTTCGAGGGATGACGCCGGCTTCGGGATGGAACGTGCCGTGATAAGGCGAAAGGTTGCCCTCCATGGTGTATCTGGACGGTACAAAATGGCGGGGATCAACAGGAGTCAGCGGTGTGACCCAGAAAACCTGAGGGATGGTCGACGCGCGTCCATAACTCACGTCTTGCCGGTTCCGGTCTGACCGTACGCAAAGATGGTACAATTGTAGCCCTGCAAGACCTGCTGCAGTATCGGTTTCGCGACGTCGTTGTACAGCATGCCCTGGTCCGCCTCGGGCCCGTACACGGTCCCTCGTGGTTCCTTGCTGCCTTCGGGCAGGCGGTCGCCAAAGTCCCATGTCTTGCTCCCGCCGGTCGGTGTCGTTCCGTTTGGCGGAGCTGCAGGGGTCGCAGCAACGGTGGCGGCGGCGGCGGCGGCGGCGGTGGCGGCTAGGTTGGTGGTCGAGGTTGACGGGACGATGAGGCTCGGGTCGATCAGTTTGACCTCTGTGCCGCGAGTTGCTTTAACCTGAGCGACGACGGGGATGCCAGCCTGAGTCTCGGTCGGTGAGAGCCCGCTGCCAGAGCGCGCCATGTCAGTCCCGACCCGTATCGTTGAAAGTTGAGCGAATCGGTCTACTCGACTCGACTGACCGACACCTGACGACGACCTGGATGTTGGCATCTGTCGGTTCTCGCTTGAGAGATCGAGACTCTGAAGGATCGCGTGATCTCTGCCCGGCATTAGACTGAAGCGGGGGCGAGGTGAGGGACGATGATGCACTCGAGTTGAGTGAACTGGTCGACGGAGCGAGGTGAGCAGGTCGACGGCGGAGCGGGGCAGAGCTGGAGCTGCTCGCGGGTAGCGCAGGGCGCCTAAACGTCGACATGCGCTGTAGGTAGCTTGAATAGACTGCACTGTAGACGAGAGAGAAGAGCAGCACGAGAGTCGATCAACAAGTCGACCTTGACGACGACGACGACGCTCTCTCTCTCTCTCCTACTATCCCTGCCCGAGCCGGGTTGATAGCCTAAGCAGGTGTTGTACTAGCACTGCCTGCGCCCACTCCCCAAGCCGAACTGACCGTTCCTGGTGGTCGACAGCGGACCTCGACCTGCCTCCTGGAGCATGTCGCCGCCTCGTCGCCGCCGGACCACCTCGCAGCCCAGTCCGCCGGCAGTCAGACTTCGCCAACGCCAGAGAAACCCGCTGCTCGATCTACCGGACGAGCTCCTCACCCTCGTCTTTGCCGAATTGGCCCCCGTCGAGGCCATCGACGCCAACCTCTGCCACCGCCTCCGCCCCTTTGCCCGCGCCCGCATCCTCAGCCAGATCAACCTTCAAACAGAAGCCGACTTGTGGGACTTTGAGCGCCTGCTCCGCAAATACCCCGACAGCGGGAAGCACGTCCGCGAACTCGCAATCTTGTTCGAGTGCAGCGGCAGCGTGCGCTGCGTCCGCCTGATCAAGTCCCTCCCCGGGTTGACCAAACTCGTCCTCTGCCAACTCGAGTCCGACACCCTCGCCGCCTTGTTGCTCGACCCCGACGCGCGCGACTACCTCGGCAACCTGCGCGCGTTGCACCTCTTTGCGCGTGCGGACGACCGCGTCTTGCAGAACCCGCGCATCTCGGTCTGGGGCGACTACCTCGCGAGCTGGCGCGCTCTCGAAGAACTGCACTTGTTCGCCGCACCAGGGATGCAGATCATACCGACACCAAAGAGCAGGTTGATGCCGTTCCGCACCCTCAAGCGCCTGCACCTGAGGTTGACCGCGTTCGACACGCTCGACGTGCTCGACTTTGACCGCGTCTTTCCCGCCCTTCAAGACCTCGTCCTCGAAGAGACGCAAGAACCGAACCGCTTCCGGCCCATCCTGCTCAAGATCTCGCCTTCCAGTCTGCGCAAACTCGACTTGCGTCCCTCCGAAACCAAACTCGACCCGCTCCTGAGCGGCAGCAGCGTGATCGACGATCTCTTGCCTCGCTTCACTCGACTCGAGTCAATGTACTTCAGGCCGAAGTTGTACAACCCGGCTTCTCTCGTCTACGTCTTGCCGCAACTCGTCCACCTACGTCACGCCGAGTTTTCTTTCGGTACCAGGGTCACGAGCGACATCCTCAACGTTTTGATCGAGTTGCCCGCCCTCGAGAGTCTCGTTCTCAACCACGTCAAGTTCGAACGAGGGCGCCGGGTGAAAGACTACGGACGACCGGTAGTCGACAGCCACGATAACTATCACATGTGGCCCGGCTGGGGGAAAACCCACTGCGATCACTCCTCTTCCGACCTGAAGAAAACCTTGACCCGAGCAATCCAGCGTGGGATTCGTTGCACCGGCACCGCCGTGGAATGGCCCATCGCAGCAAGTGACTGCATCGCTGAGGCCAAGGCCGCAAGCGCGTTGGCAAGCTGTGCCGACTGCTTCTCACGCTTGATACTCGGTGTCCGTTGAGGACTTTCGCTTGTCCAATCACGGTCCGCCGTTGCGCCACGCTGACTGGTTTGGAACGCTTGGAACGCTTGGGGCGCTAGTGTCGCTTGATTGCCTCACTTCTGAATGTTGTAATTCAAAGCTTTCAAGAAGTATAGAACGCAGCTGCCTCTTCCAAGCTTGAGGCCTCAAGCGCTGCGTTCCCGACCTTTGACGAACTCTTTCTTCGGGAAGCGAGATGAGCATCCCGGCACCGTGGTCGGAACGAGATTCTGCAGCACTCCGTATAGCCCGCCTTGAAGCCGTAGCTTTAGCTTCCACGGTCTCGCACACTTTCTCGGCAATGCAGATGGGCATGGAGCGCGGGGGGGGGAGCACGTCGAGATTTTCAACAGACAACAGGGTGTGTATTCGGCACGATCTTTGAGTGAGGCATATATGCGTGTGGATACAGAGAAAAGAGTCTAGACTTTGATGTCTGGACCCGAGGGTTCAGTCAACGAGGCGGAACGAGATGGTGGCAAACACTTCCTCCTCCATCGGACCGGGTGTGCCATCCGGGCGCGGGACCATCCTCGTCGACCGGAGCGTGTACCGGATCGGCATCTTGGTAAAGTACGGCGCGACGTTGATGCTGATCGGACCCATCTTGAGATCGAGCGTGTTGAGATCGCAAAAGGGCGTGAAGAAGCTCGCCGTGTAGATGCAGTCGGGGTCGTACTCGAAATTTTTGCGGTGCTTGCCATTCTCGGCGCAAAAGTGCTTGCGTCGTTGGGGGACCGTACGAGGACGGTCCGGTTCGAGAAAGATAAAGTTGGTGTCCTGCGCGTGCGGCAAGCACGACGTCAACAAAAACCCATTGGTCTTTCTCTCGGCGTCCCCCACCATGGAGAGAACCAAAGTTGCTTACCTCGGTCGCGTCGACTTCTTCATCTGCGAACCGCCAAGGTCCAAGTTCTTTCTGCACAACGGGGTTTGGCTGGTACCGCGCCGACACGCTCTGAGCCCGTCCCCGTCCCGGCTCGATCGCGGTCGCGAGCTGATCCGGCGTGAGCAAGTGATCCTTACTCGCAGCCGACGACGACGACTCGGTGGTCAAAGACGAGTCGAGCGCGTGCACGAGCGAAGAGAGCGAGAACTTCGACCCCGACTTTTTCTTCTTGGGCGTCTCGCTCGTCCCAGTCGAAGACGGGACCGGCGTGGAGGCACCCGAAGCGTGCTTAGAAGCTGGTGTCGACTTTGAATCGGAACCGGAGCGGTAGACCGGCGCACCCCAGAAGCCAGCGGCCGAATCGGCGGGCGCGAGCGTCTCGTCGTCGGGCGACTCGGAGCGCTTTAGCGTCGTGCGGTCGGCAGTCCCCAAGACGAGAGAAGACTGTCTATTGCGCAGGCCGGGTCGCGTCTCCGCAGGCGGGGCAAGCGAGGTGGTGTTCGTGGTTGTTGCCGCGGCTGGCGGGAGAAGGTGCGAGTGCGAGGCGAGGAATGCATCGATTTTGGGATCGCCTCGGAGCTGCATGCATTGTCACAAAAAGGTCAAATCTGACTCTGCATTACGTTGCTTCGAGTACCTGCGCATCTCCGCTAGGAATTGTTGACGAGGTTAAACTCACGCCGAGGAAACTCCAGTGCTCCTGCTCGACCCATTTCTTGCCGTTCTTTCCCTCGGTCGGGACAAAGGTATGGGTATGGTCTTCCTCGGCGTCACTCCGCGAAAGGACGACTGCGCGCGCGAGAGCATCGGGAGCGGGATAGGCGCTGCGAAGGGAAGCAGGTCAGCCATTTCGCTTTCCGAACGTGTCGTCGGTCAAAGGTATTTGACGAGCGGTTCTAACTTACCAGAACGTGTTCATGCAGGCAACGTAGGGAGACATGATGTATGGTCGGCCGTGAGGCGGGCGGAATCTAGGATCGGAAGGGCGGGAAGGGGTCAACGGTTTCATCCGGGTTGCGCTTCTCCACATCCACAGAGCACTCTCGAGGATTTTGTTGACAGTTTGGTGCTCACTCGTAGTACGTTGCCGGATCGATCTGGTGCGAGATCTTCATGCCGAGGTTGAACGGCCTGCAGGGATGCGCGGATCAGTTCGGAGGACTGCTGCGGAAGTGGAAGGAACAGCGACGGCGAACGCACCCCATCGGAAAGCTATCTGGGAGGTAGTCAAAGTCTGACCCGAACTGGATCTCGTCTCCGGTGTAGGGCTTGACGCCGTCTCGCTTCTTCCATTTCCCCTCGATCAGGATTCCGAACCTTCTTGTCCTGCCTTCGAAGTAGGCCGCGTTGCGCTTCGGGGGCGAGCCGTCGGGCGTGACTCCGGCAAAGTCCTTGACGAGGACGAGGACCCGGCCGGTAAAGTTGGGCGTGTCGATTTCTGTCGGCCTCGCAGTGCAGTTGACCCACGCAACCTCGGTGTGGAAGCGGTCCGGACCGATCGCGACTTCGAGGCGGGGCATCGTCGCTGAATCTGGGCACTGTGGTCGGGAGCAGAGAAGGCAGCTAGCAACCCTCTCGGACTACAGTACAGTAGTCAAGCCGAAACGACGTAATGCGTGGAGAGTTCGGCTTGAAATCGGCGTGTCGATCAATTCGTCGTTTAACCCGCGGCGTTCAGTACGTATTCGGACGAGCTCCATGAGAACAGAGCAGTAGCGAAGACTATGCAAGCACGGGCTGACCACATGTACGAGGTAGGCGTTCGGAGCGGAGTTCCGCGGCGATCTGATGAGGAACTTTGTCCTCCCAAAATGCGCAGCTGTTGCTATAGCAGACTCTCGAGTAACTATAGGCGGGCCGAGGATCAATGGCTCCAACGCCTACGCCTGGGTTCCCTGCCGGCGTGCAATACCTGTCCACCCCGACTCCGTCTCGACTTCTTGCTTCCGCCGACAAGCAACTGTACTGTACGGCATGCCCGCCACACTTGCTGCCGAACCCGCCGCCCAAGGTCCAGATCCGCAAGATCACCGACCCGCGTCATCCTGCAAACGGCCAAGCTGGGCTTTTTAACGCGTCCGGCAAAGCACTCGCTCGAGGGACTTGGATTCGCGATTACGTCGGGTGGGTCCATACAGAACCCGAAGCGGATCCGAAATCCGACTATGACTTGTCTCTCGACCGCCGCGTCGTGCGAGACGAGCATGGCGAAGTCGTCCGAGTCGACATTGTCGGCATCGACGCGACAAAAATGGGCGCCGAGGCTCGATTCGTCAACGATTACCGCGGCGTGCCGGGCTACGTCCGCCCTAACGCCGTCTTTGAACTCAGAGAGTGGGAGACTCCCGGACCGAACGGAACGGCGCCGAGAAAAGGGATCCGGATGGCGGTCTGGGCGGGTCCGCACGGGATCGAAAAGGGCGCCGAGATCTGCGTCAGCTACGGACGAGGCTTCTGGCAAAAGCGGAGCGAGGAGGCAGCGAGCTGATCCGCGTCAGCATTCGACTGCGTGTTGTCCACGCTGCCAGCGATGTCCGCCAGGTTTGCTCTCAATCTGTTTCGCCCGACGCAAAGTACCTTTGCCGAGCCTGACTTCTTCGCCAGCAGGTTGACTTGACGACGCCTGCGCACTTGGTATCGCCTCATGACTGTCGTCAAGCGTCTCTGGTCACCATCCACGCGTCACGCACGGGGGAAGCGCTCGGCAAACGGAACGCGCGAATGCGCACTCGAGCTCGCCTGCTCCCACAAAAGACTCAGACGGCCGTCGGTGCGACTCATTCATGTTCAGTCGAAGACAACGTGACAGGGAATGCAATAAAGTTGCAACCGGTTTTGAGCTACCTGAGCCTGGTCCAATCCGGAAGCCTCCCTTCGCGTTCGCCTCGTTCCCACCCTTCCGGTTCCTCCATGATCCCACCCTCTCCTTCATCTGTCGTCGGAGGCGTCGGCAGACTCGCCCCCGCTCTCCGCGGCGGCGCAGCGTCCCACATCTCCCTCGTGACTTCCTCTCCGCCCGTCTTGAGCGCTCCGGCCAGACTCCCGCCGACCCAGCTCTGCAGAGCGGGCGAATAGCTCGGTGCGCTGCCTTCCTGCTTCCTTGCGAGAGTCGAGGACGAGGCGTTTGTGGTCGGACACGGGTGGTTCAACACGGCGAGGTGAGGTGCAAGGCTGACGAGGGGAGCGTAGCGGGGAGGATGCCGGACAAAGTGAAGTCGGGTCGAGAGCGCCTGCCGTCGTCTGCGCTTGGCGGTCTCGTCGTTACTGGCCGCTGACCCCGTGATCTCGGGTACGGAAAGCGGCTCGGGCACGCTGGATCTGGCGGACGTGGCAGGGATGGCCGTGTCGATACTCATGGCATCATCGGTAGCGGCCGCATCGGAAGCGATCGACATTGGCTCGGCTGAAGAAGGTTCTGGTGACGGCGGCGGTGACGGCGGGTGCGATTGCTCGAGACTTGCCACGAGTGCGGATCTGAAGCGGGAAAAGAACCCGGGCATGGCGGCGGTTCCGCCCGTCACGAGAATCGAAGTCGCCATCGATTTTCGCAAGTCGATAGGCAACTATCGGGAGCAACGTCAGCCAAGATGGTCGTCGCATATGCTAGAGACGAGTTTGGAAAGACTCGCTCGAAGCAAACACTCGAGAACGACGTCCGCCAATCCCCGCGCGTCCTGATCGCCTTCGTCCTCCCAGAGCACCTCGGCCGCTCGCTCCCGAACCCAACCCGGCACCTGGATCCATCCTCGCCCTCCGCTGTGCCCGTTCGCTGAGCTCAGAGCTGACCCGCCGCACAAAGTCGGTACGCGGAAGGACACGGGCTTGGTGGCCGGGGCCGTGCGAGAATACCGCTCGTAGAGATGCGCGACGATGGCTTCGTCTTCGTCGCGTTCGTCCAAGTCGTCGCGTGCTTGAGGGATCTCGAGATCGCCTGAAGCTGCCTGAGCTTCATCAGCCGGCAAGGCTTCCCCGCCGACCAAGCACAAACGCGTTTTGATCTCCTCGACGAGGTCGTCCGTCAGGATCTCACGCGGCAGGCTCGCTACACGAGCTGGCGTGGTCGAGGTCAAACTGGAAGGCGGCGCTATGTACGAAGCGAATGCGAGTAGCAAAGCTCGAAGACGGCGATTCAAGCGTCGGCCGGCGATCGGAGACGTTGTGAGAGAGGGGAAGAGAGGGCGCGAGTGGAAAACCTGGCGAGATAGAAGGTCACAGCAGTCAGCTGTCAAAGATCTTTTCTTGCGGCGGCGATCGAACATCCTCCGGTCACTCACTGGCGTGACGGTGGTTTCGAGGTGACCGACGTCGACGACGAGGCCGCTCAGGCGACCTGCCGCCATCAAAGCAAGGACGGGGGCTGAAGCAAAGCTCAAGGATGGCACCTGCAAGCACGTTTGCGTCAGGATCTGCGGCAGAACCGCAGCCCGTAGACCAAGTCTTCTTTCACCCCGACGGCTGACGCTCACCTGCAGATTGTCGAACAGGACCCGGGCGATCATTTCCTTGATCCGCGTCGACAGAAGCGGATTCTCGACGACAATGATCTTGCGGGTTCGCGGGTCGATCAGTAAATTTCTGCGGTTTGATAAAGCGAAAGGGAGGAGCGCAAGTCAGCACAAATTTCGGAAGCAAAGTGACACCCTCTCTCAGGCAAACTCACTCGAACCAGATGCTTCTGATGACCCTCCGTAGCCTGTGTTCCCTGACGAGCCATTCTTCCTCGGTCGGTTCGCTCTTCTCTAGGCCCCACACCTCGCCGTCTGCGTCCGTCCCAGCTGTCCTCCTGCATTCCCGCGGCGCCGGTTCGCCGCTGAAGCCCGCTTTGATGATGCTCGATCCGATATCGAGGACGACGCGATCTTCTGTTCCGTAGAGCGAGTGCCGCGAGCGAAGGGACGTTGTGTAATGAGGCGAAGGTGCCAACGCGGTCGTCGCTGCGCCCGCTCCTCCTCCTCCTGCGGTCCGGCTCGCCGTGGAGCGTTGCGGCGTAGTGTTGGAAGCTGTCCCTCTCGGGTCTCCTCCGCCGCGTCCTCTGCTCGCCGTCGGCGACGAGGTGCTCATCCCGTAAACAAAAGTTCTCGCCGACAGCGAAACGGCCTTCAAAGGCCTTCTTCTGCGGCGGCGTGGGTACGCAGCTCGAGCGACTGACTCGCTCTAGCCTATCAGCACAGGTCCGGCGTGGAAGGCGTGGCTATGGCTCGTTCGCAAGAGCCTCCTCCGCAGCTTCCGCGTGAAATCGCGAGAGGGAGAAAAATGAAATCATGCTATGCGGATACGGGACCGATCCCCAGACAGAGCGACGGTATGCAGAGTGCTCCGCTTGCGATTGCGAAGGGCGCCAATGAGGAGAAAGACTCTACGGCTCCGGCAAGTCTCTCGTGATCCGCTCGTACAAGATCCGCCACGCATCCGACATGGTCCGCCACAATCCGTCGTCGACGATCTCGAGAGCGACGACGTTGAGCCACAGTTTGCGCACGAGGTCGAGCCGCCGCACGTCGGCTTGTCGGCGCGCTTTCACCGCGTCGGACGCTTCGCCGTCCGATGAAGCTGCTGCTGCGCCGTTGACGAGCTCTTCGAGCAATCCTTCTCGAGATTGGAGGTAGATATAGTCGTGAAGAAGAGGCCAGGCTTCAGAGCTCGGCAAGCGGATCGAGAACGTCGGCAAGTGCAAGGACCTTCGAACGTGTTCCCTCGGGGGACTGGGCGGGCACAAGTCGAGGCAAGGGGTCAAGCGTGGAGGTCCGGTCGCAGCCCAGACCAAGGCGTGCGCGGGAATGGCCAGCTCGGTGTCGTGGTCGTCGAACGTGACAAGCAGGACGATGGACGGCGGGAGGTAGGCGGGAGCGTTGACAGCTCGGGCGGCGTTATTCGACGGCGCGTCTATGACAGTCGACTGCTTCACCGAGTGTAAGAGGTCGCTGGCTGGATCAAAACAGATCAGGCTTGGGGGTCTGAGGCGAGGAGGAACGAGGAGCGAGGACGCGACAACGCACCGAGGTTGGCAAGCTTGTCGCGGACGAAAGCTGTCGGGACCACAGTTCCATCGAGAGGAAGGTACGCGACGCTTTCGAACGCCGGCCGAGGAGGCAACGCGACAGGAAGTCGCGTCACACCGTCGGGTCCGGAGAAGGGCGGGAAAACATCCGGGGTCATCGTCCCGTGGAATGTAAACGCGCCGGCGCCAGGCGACGCGGCGGAGTCGGTCGAGCCTGCACTGGAGGCGTCCCGAGCGTGACCATACATGAGTCAATGCAAGAGTGCATGAGGGCAGGGGGTTCCGAGTGTAGCGATTCCCGCAGCGCGATCCCGGGGCCCGACGATCAGTGCCGATGGATCTGCGACCCCGCAAGCGATGCTCAGCCATATGCTGCTGTACGACTCTTGTCTCCTATAGCAGCACGCTCAATGCAAGTCCACTCTAGCCTCCGCTGCCGGGGAAACCACCAGCGCCTCGACCCGACCTTGCACATGCACGTGCCTGCGACGGCGTCCCGGCGCCTCACCATACGGAGTTTTCGCCATCGGAGCCGCAGCTCTTCACTCGCTCAAGCAGTCGCAAGCGGCGAATTCGACCCTGCTGTGCACAGCATCGCCATGGACGCCGACCGTACAGGAAATCTGATGCGAGCGGGAGGATCAGGCAGCGCGTTGCGGAGACCAACTGCGCAGCAGAAGGGCGGCCAGGTTCTTGTCGAGCGCGCTCGCCCGGAGCAGGCGAGCTTTTGCTGGTGAGTATCAGTCGAGCTGCGAGCCAGCACGTCGCGCAAGCGTGTGCGGGGACGAGCAGAAGGGCTGCCTCTTCGCAACGTCGGAATAAGGTTGTCGGTTCTCGACGGGGAGTGACATCCGCCTAGCAGCGACCAGCTTTGTACGACGCGGGCGGCCTTGGTCAAAAGCGTGTCGAGTGCATGTCGTCGGCCGTGTCGACGTCTTGTCACCGATCGGGCGAGTCCAAACTGACGCGGACGCCTCTCGCCCGACCTTCGGAATGGACTTCGTGGGAAAAAGCTGATCAGCCATTCCGCTGTCTTTGTACGGCCAACCTAAACGGAGTCGAGTCCAGCGAAGCGAGCCGGTTCATGATTTCGACAGGAGGTCGACCGCGAGTCGTGACGACGAGGCGACGAGGCGAGGGCGGACAGACTCGATCGTGGGACGTTATGCCGTGGTTCGTCCACTGGCCAGCCATGCTCCTCGGTCCTGATGCGTGGTTTCCAGGCGATGGAGGGACGGATGGACGCCAACTCGCAACGAGACGGCTCGCGGTTCCTTGGATTCGATGACGAGGCCCATCAAAGCGTCGCGCAGCGGGAGGAGGATTCGACAGGCAGCTCGTTCGGCCAACAGTGAGCTCTCCAACTCTGCTGTACAGGCCGCTCGCATCTGGCGCGCCGCGGATTCGCTGTTGACTTCGGCGGCAGCGTCCGAGAATGAGCGGAACTTTCGCTCTCTCGCCTCGACTCATCCCCTACATTTCGGCTAATGCGACTCGCTCAACTATCTTGCTATGAGCCACCGATCCGCGAGACGCTGTCAGAGCGGAGCCTGCGTGAGGCGCGTCGGCATCCGAGGCTCATTGCCGGAATTGGCTGACGTCTTCTTCGTCTCGCGTCGGATACCTCGATTCTGAACGGAACACACATGTCGAATCAGTGCTGAGAAGGCAGGCAACCGGCAGTTGTGTCTCTCGCTCGTTCGTGGCCCGGCGCTGCACTCCCGGCCGGCCAAAATTGCTCCCCATCTTCGAAGTCTGCGGACCACGCTTCCGTGCTCGGATCGATGCCGACGTATACGCGCTGGTACCACACCTCGTGTCGGAAGTACAGTCTCGAGGCTGCTATACGTGCACTCCGAGGCGGCGATGTGAACCCTCTTCCGTTTGCCTGACTCTCAAAAACGCCTCCTCACCGTGAGGGAAGATCAACTAACGGTAACTGCTTCATCTCTCCTTAGCCGTGAGCTCCCACTCTGCTTTTCCGCCAAGTGAAGGGCGCGCGGCGGGGACGATGACCTTGGTGGCGAGAATCGCGAAAGAACGGTGCCAAAACGGCAACACCGTCGAGCTGCGATTGTCCTAACTTCGTACCACCTCTCGCACTGAAGGAAATATAGGCATGTCATAGTTTGCAACTTCGAACTCCAGCGCTGCGCGAAAACAGGGGACGCTTGGGAGAACCCATTTGCAGCGTACCTGCGGTTGACGACGTCGAGCAGAGAACAAGCCCTTTTTGCCAAAGGGGCAAGCCAAGGGCAATCAGAAGTGCGTTTACAAGTCTACAGTGAGGTTTTCCTCGCGCTCTTACCTGCACAGACGTGAAAGCCAAAAAGCAAAGGAAACCGAGCGCAGCTTTTCTTTCCTTCGTTTGTGTTCCTCCTCTCGTTTGACGCTCACAGAGAACTCTTTGCACACGCACCATGACTGTCGCAGGCTCAATGAACGGCGAACGTACTGTCCCCGAAGTCGTGACCACCAAGCCGTCGGAACCAGGCGACCCCGAAGTAGCTCACTGCGCCACTGCCACTGTCGCCGCCGAAGAGGTCAAACCCGCGACAATCTCCCTCCCTGCGCGGATGGGAACCTCGAGTCCGACTCCTGCGATCGACGCCTTCTTGTCCGAACTCGGCTGCCCCGTCGTCGGGGGAGGATCGGTCGGCGCTCCGAGCGCAGAAGAGTCGCGTGGACGGAAACCGATGTTGCAGTCGCATATCGAGCTCGGAACCGGTTAGTTACACTCCCAATCCAGTCTTAGATTCAGTATAGAGAGGTGCTGATAGACTATGGCCCTTGGAATCGCCACCCGCGCTCAACATAGCCTCGAAAAGCTCCACCCCTCCGCCTGCTACCCTCCCACCCATTTCGCTCGACAGCGGTCGTCCCTCGCCCCGTTCCTCCTTCTCAGGCCCCAGTGACTACTACAAGTTCCCGCCCGCGCCGCCCAAAGTCTCCTCCGAGGCCGTCGCCGTCGTCAAGACCATCAAATCGGCTGCTGTGCAAACTGAACTCGCGGTCGGCCCCGGAAACGATACCGCGGCCTCGGAGTCGACGGCCAAGGTGTCCAGCGTGTCCGAGAAACCGACTGCTACGAAGGAAGTGATGTCCGCCCAAGATCCGAAGACGGAGGGGCGCGCTGCTCGCCTCGAAAGCGAGGGAGGTCAGATCCAGCCGCCGGCGGCGCCCCGCCGCCAGAGGGATCCGTGCCGGGTCATGTACGCCACGACTTGCACCTGTGAGCTCGAGGACAAAGAGATCGTGAGCCTGTCTTGCCGTTTCGGGCTTCCCCGCCGACCGCCGACAAAGATGTTCTGCATTTCCTGACCCCCCCTGCGAAAACACCAAACAGGCTCGCGTCAAAAGGAAAGCGCCGACGCCTCCCCCCATCCTCCCTCGTCTTTAAACGCTGCCCGAGTTGCGACCGTCGGTTCGACGAAGCCGACTCGGAACGGGCCCGCGTCGCGTGCGTGATGGAGGAACATTGGGCACGTGTCGTGCACTTGTGTTTGACGGGACGGATTGAGGCTGCTTTTGCGGATGAGTAAATCGGAGGTTGAGGGATGGGGGCGCGCGCGCAAGGGTGGAAGGGAGAACGGAACGGTCGGAAGAGGCTTTTTTGTGTTGAGCGAGACGGGGCGGGAGATCTCTCTCCCTCGGGCGCCGCTGAGCGTCGGCTTGTTCCCGGGATGAACCTTTTGTTTCTCGGTCTGCTTGGTAGGGCGGAAGAAATGTGGGATGGATGGAGGGAAGGATCAGGTCCTTGTTTTATTGCTTGTAACAGCTTTACTGGTTTCTCGCTCGTGCTCGTCCCGGACCGGCGCCTCGCAGAGAGATGGTACACAGGCGCCGTCGCTCCCTGAGCGAGCGGGCGCAACTTGTAATGCAGAGGATTTTCCCGACCGACTCCTAACACCGTCCTCCTCGCGCGTCACCAACGACCCGGGTTTAGCGACGGATCGCAGGCCGTCCACCGCCGCGGCCGCGCCGTGACTGGGCGCGCATGATGGTGGCGCGACCGCGTGCTGTTCCGATACCGCGACCCTTCATGCCGGCGGCACCGGCGCGCTTGAACATGGGAGCTTGGGCGAGCATGTCGGGCACGACGTAGAACCGGATCGAGGCGCCGCGGATGTAGACCTGCGTCATGGAGGGTTTCCGGGTGCGAGGATAAGGTCAGCAAGACTTAGTCGTATGCGTGCAGACTGGCGGAGGGTAGACACGTAGGCCCCGTGCATGCGGTTGAACAAGGATAAGGGAAGCAAGCGCACCTGGTCGAGTTGGGTTACACGTCCATCGCGGTGAGTGACGGTGCACTGTGTCAGCGAAACCGAGAGCGAGTCCTCGGCTGCACAACACGCATGGTGTCAGCGATCCTGTGTGCGCAAAGAGAGCGGGGGTTGGCTGACCTTCAAAGAGCTTGCCGCGGTAAGTCTGACCGGTCTTGAGTTCGACCGAGACGACGTGACCGAGCGACTCGTGCAGGAGCTTGACGGGAACACCCTGTCGAGGTGTGTAATTGCCGGACGAGGTCGAGAGTGCGGTGCAGCAGGGCGAGGGCGAGGGCGAGGCCGTTTCGAACGAGAGGAGCGGTGATCAGCTCGACTGTAGTAAGCTGTGCCTACTGCGCAGAGTCCCTTGCACGTGTCTGCGACTGGACGGAGATGCAGGATGGCCATGGGAAAGTGGAGCGAGAGGAGGACGAGACGCACGAGGTTGGCCATTCTGGGACAAGCGGGGCAAGACTGGTAGCTGAGATGGACCTAGATTGGAGTATAGAGCTGGACCTGTAGTACCCCCGTTAAGCTCCGCGGGTCAGTATATACACCGACGAGGCGGGGTGTCGAACAAGGACGACTTTGTCCCTCTGCACAGGGCGAGCGGGGGTTTGAAGGGCAGAGGTTAGGTGAAGACTTGCAGAGTGTACGCACTCGACTTGTGGGTATCAGGAATCCGGGGGTCGCACGAGTCGGTGTTTGTGGTCAACCGATGCTCCTCTCTCCCGACCTCTTGACCTCGTCCGCTTCACTCGCCAACCAACTCTGCTCTGTGTTCCTGGTCAAATGCTGATGATAAAGAAGCTGAATTGCGCTCTCCCTGCGCCTCCCTCACCCGCTGGCAATCTCAAGGGGCAGACGCTGGGACCTCTTCCGTTGGCCGACAGATCGACGATGCTGAACACGCTGCGCATGGCTACCACTTCGGCTCAAACGTCCTGTCCTCTGAAGTCGATAACGCCCCTTCCAAGCTTCGGGTCGTCCTTTCGTTCCGAGACGTTGGTATTCCAACTGCTCACCAGCCCCGGATTTGATTCTCTCCGGACTTGCTGCGCAGACGTTCGCGATACTACCGCGCCGTACAGATCATGTCTGCTTTACTTTCACACTCGCCGATGTCGAAAAAGGCAGCTTGCGCGCTGGTCCGGCAAACGAACGCTGACTTCTGTCGACGGAGCGTTTCGTCTTTCAGATTATGGCTCGGAGATCGCGTATGAGGGGACCATACGCATTCGCCTTGCTGGACCAGAACATAAGGACGAGCTGCTGAGCGTGGCCGCGTTGCACGACCTACTGTCAATCGTGCTGTTATAGCGGATCCAAAGGATCGAAAATCCCGACGGGAGGGAGTCGAGTGGCCGGAACGGAGAAATGCCGCGCAGGAAATTTCGAGTAGCCACCGCATAGCTTGTAATCCTGCTCTCTACAGTGCCACATCTCGAGTATACGGCATTTGTACTCGGCGCGTGCCCCTAAATTTCCGACGCGTCTCTGGACTTTCCTGAAAGGGCCAACATCTCGTCCTTGCAGTCCACCTCGACCGCCATCAAAGCGGGACAAAGCTGCTCGGGAGACGTAGAGAGCCGATCACTGCTCGCCCAGCTTCTCTGTCGGAACGAGCGCTCGCCATCGCGTCTCGCCATCGTCTGCTCATCGCTCCGACTTCACGTGCACCGACCAAAGGGATGCTCCGCCTCGCCGTCGCGTACGCCGTCGCAGCGTGCCTGAGCGGGTTTGCATTCGCACAGGATAGCACCGCGCCCGTGAGTATCGCTACGGTCGCCCCGCTTCGAAGACCCAGAGCGTTGTTGATTGACGCCCTGCCCTTTTTCGTCGATCGCCGTCGCGGACCTCACAGGTCTGCGCCACGTCCTGCTTTGCGACCAAGATCACAGAAGCAGGCTACCTCGCTCCGAGCGTGTCCGCCACCGACCTCGCAGGTACGCCGACGCGTCTGCCCGTCCAAGTACGCCTTTGCGCTAAACCCGCATCAATTTCGCGCGCACACAGCATTATGCGAGACGGAATCGTTCACGCAGGCATATTATAACTGCATGGCGTACCACTGCACGCCGGACGAGTACCAACGAGGGGTCGTCCTCGGCCAGGCCGTGTGCGCCAGTGTCGGAGCTACGATCCGTAAGTCCCTCTGCATCGTCTCGGGGGTGTGCAGTCGGAGAGAATGACGACCGTATCTGCTCCGCTTCTCAGCGTCTGCGGGGATCACGGGCTCGGCGGCGGCGGTGCTCGCGACTGCATCGTCCATACCGGTCGCGACAGGATCGCAAGTCTGTGAGTTATCACCGTTCCCTCTCTCGCTTCCGGCGCGCATCGATTGCATCTTTTCCCTGCGTCGCTTGATTTTGAGAAGTATTCTCCGCGGGCGGCATTTTACTGACTGCAACACGACGTGTGGAAACAACAGCTGCCGCCGCTTCGCAGTTCTCGACCTTCCTCGGTGACATCTCGGCTGTCGTCGGGAGCACGCCCGTCACGTCTGCGTATAATACCCCTTCAGCAACATCAGCGGGAACGACAACGAGTGCGGGAGCGAGCTCGGGAGCTGCGGGCGCGGCGGCGGCTGCGAGCACCGGTCAGACATCCGTGAGTCGAGTCGCCTAAGCGACACCTCGCGGCGGAGAAGTCTCGTGACCCCAAAGCGGTCGATTGCAAGGAACGCATCGCTGACATCGACCTACACCTACAGAGCGCCGGTTCTACCTCGCAACCTCGACTGGCGGCTGCAGCATTCTGCGGATTCGCAGTTCCCCTCACCCTCGCATGGACCCTCTACGCATAATCACTTACACAGACATTCTACATATCCTTATCTCATCGGAGTTCCGACAGAGTCTATCTTCCGATTAGCTATGCCCTGTTGTCATAATCGAGTCAGCCTCATGTTACGCAGTTTTCGCACCAGAGAACTGCCCGCTCTCTCGGCTCCGCATGCGAAAGGGGCGAAAGAAAAGATGCGATGCAGATGGTATCAACGACAGGATAAGAAACAAGGGAGATCTAGGTGCTCCAGGAATCCCAAGGGCGATCGCTTTTCGAGGCTTGACGGTCTGGCGTCCGCCTCAATACGCGTCCTCAGCCATAAAGTTGACCCATTGCTCCGGTTCCGGTTCCTGTCCGGGAGCGAAATCGAACAGCTTGCCGTAGCAAGTCATGCCCGGCGTCGAAAAGTGTTTGTACGGGTCGCGCGGCGAGATCGACTTGCCGCAGCGGTAACAGAAATGCGAGGCGCACTTGGCGCAAGTCATGTGCTGTTTGTGCCCGCGAAACAATCAGCATGGTCAGTGAGTTGTTTGAGCCATGCTCCCGTGCGCACGCGAGCAAACGACTCACGTTGCAGCCTTGACTCTTCTCGACCCATGCGCTGCAACCCGGGCACTGCGTCGAATGAGCCTGCAACCATTCTTGCAACGCGCGTTCTTCCTCATACGCCGCCACGAGGCGCTTGATGTTCGCCGCGCCGTACCGTACCTCAAGCGTCCGCCGTTGTTCGGCATCGCCCGAGAGGTAGCCCGACACGATCGCGCTCGACTGCGGCAGGGCGCAGGCGTTGCGGGTGCCGTGCCATCCGCGTCGACAAAAGACGCAGAACGAGTAGTCGCAGGCTGGACAGACGCGCAGCTTCTCTTCGTCTTCCGAGAGCTTGGGCACGGGAGCTTGGCAAGCTTCTCGAGGGCACCAAGTGATGGAAGGGTCTGCCAAGGTCAAAAGTCGGTGACGTTAGATCCGACTTTCGACGCGAGAACAGTAGAAAGAGATGGCGAGCAGAACTCACCGCTTTCGACGCGCGCCTTCTCCTGTAGCCATTCCCAACGCTTGCGCCCTTCCTCCCCGACGAGTTCCTCGACCTCGCTCGCCGTCACTCGCCCCGGCTTGGTCCCATCTCGAGTCGGATCCGGCATTCTCTTTGACGCCCCTTCGTCCTTTTCCCAGTGCGCCCGCGACTCGACGCAACCGCGACTCGGACAGGCGACGCTCCGGACGAGTCCTTCCGTGATGAGGAGCGAGAAGTAGTCCTTGAGGCAGGCGACGCAAAAGACGCAGCCGCACGAGGCGATGCGGATGCACGAAGATCCTCGCTGCGTCGTGAAACAGAGCGGGCACGAGTGCGAGCTCGTGGCGAACTGAGTCGAGTTGGCTTGTCTGTCATAATCGACGAGGAAGGTCGAAAGTGGTACCGCTGCACCAGGTATGGGAGCGTCTTGTCGCAGGATGAGAGGAGGTTCGAGTGAGAAAGTGGCGTCAAACTCGGACGAGGTCGACGACACCGAGTCGAGGATGTAGAGCAGACATTCGTCGCCGGCGTACAGTTCGGCCAGTTTTCGTTCGGCGGCGCGCCTCCGCTCGGAGCCGAGCCAACGGTCGGCATCGGAGATAGTTATACGAGTCGGTGGTTCGGTGTCGGGATAGCCGGGTGGGAGGCGCAACGAGAGCTGGATCGAAGGGAGGTGGCGCAAGGATAAACGGCATGGCTGAGGAGGGGCAAGGGACTCTTCTCCGCCGGGTACACCCTTGAGGCTAGCGCGCTGCTGCGCAACATCTGTAGGAGGAGGCCTTGGGTCTTGTGCAGGGATTCCGCGCACGCGCGAGCCTCGTGTAATATCCGCCGACGCCTGTTTCTCTCCGGTCGTGGTCGCCGGCGCGATTTGACGCGTACCATTAGGCGGAACGGGTTCTTGAACGGCGCTTCGAGGCTGGAAAACCTCGGCAGTGGCGGCGAGCGGAAACACTTTGTCGAGTCGCGCTTGTTTACCGCCGCCGCCGCCACCGCTGCCGTTTTTGCGGGATGATCGTCCGCGACGAGGACGAGAATGTGACGATGACGAAAGAGCGTCGGCCTTCTTCTCCAGAGAGAACGTGGCAACAGCCTCGACTAGACTGGTCTCCTCGCTCGTCTGTTGTTTCGTCGCAGAAGCCGGCCAGTCGACGACCTCGAGTTCCCTCGGCTCCTCGAAGACGACAGGCGCTGTAATCTTGACTTCGACCCCTTGACCGTCCGGAAGCTCCACCCACGAAACGAGATCGGGATAAATTGCCTGCGGGGACGAGGAACAAGATGTCAATTCGTAAGCGAGGCGCGAGTGGCGGCGGAGTACGCACCTCGAGTGCGAGCAACTCTTCGGCCTGGCGATCATTCATGTTGCTCAATCCATCCAGCTTGTCCACGATCCTCAGAGTGAGCTTGCTGTGCAGGATCTGTGGCGCTGGCGAAACGTCGGAAGCCAAAAAGCAACGACGGGTCTCCCTCTTGACGTGTGTCACGCACAACAAGCTGAACTGCAAGCGCCTCCCCGATTGACCTACATTCCTCGACTACTCCAACTCGTCTTGTTCGCGGATGCCCAGCAACTTGCGCAGGTCGACTTCGACTTCGACCCGCTCCTCATCACCTCCACTTCCTGACTCGCTGCTCCTCGACGTGCCGGCACTAGCGACGATGCGCTTGCGCCGGCCCGAGTCGATGCGACGAGTCTTGACGGCGTTGACGACTTGAGCCGCGTGAGCGTCCATCTGCGATCTCGATCTCTTGATCCCGCTCGTCGACCTGGAGGGCTCCTCGGGGGCAGCGGAGGCAGCATGGGAGCGGACGAAACGACTCGCCGCCTGTGCCTTGATTGCTCCTATTTGACCCTCGGTGTACGACTCGGCCTTGAGCGTTCCCTCGGCGACGGCACGCTGCACGGCTTCGTCTTGGGCTCGGCGGAGAGCGCGGCGAGCGGCAGCTGGCAGGATCGGGTCGGCGGCGCGTTCCACCTCGGGCGACTGCGACTTGCGCGAGCGACTGCTGCTCGCGGTGCTCGAGCTCGTACTAGCTTGTACGCTCGACCTGCTCTTCCGGCGCGGTGCAGGTGGTCCGGACGAGACGGATCCGGTCGAGGTGGGGGAAAAGGACCCTGCGCGGGTCCCGCCGGACGAGCCCGCTGACGAGGACGACGAGACATTGTAGCTACTCCAGGGGCGCGTATTCCACGTGTCTGTCGCGGTCAGGCGGTCCTGGAAGCTCGGAAGCGGGCCGAGTTGTTGCGGAGTTTCGTTCGTGAGGAAAGTGAGGCCGACGGAGCGTATCCCTGACACACCGGCGGACGGAGGGCGCGCGCGAGCCGTCTTGGTCGGATGCTGAGCTTCCATGCTTGTGTGTGCGTGCGCTGTGAGTACCCAAAAGAGATGCGGACGAGGAGAGGCTCGCTTCGGATTGACATTCCGCGACGAGAGCAAGATTGACATCCGACTTTCCCGCGTCTAGAGGGCCTGCATACAGTACCAGGACCTGAATCGGGACAGACATCATGCTGCGCAGGCAAAGAGGGGCTCTAGCGGGTCGAGGGCACGATTTTAAGGAGTCTGCGGTCCATCACTCTACCACTAAGGAGTCTGCGGTCCATCACTCTACCACCACGATCACCGGCTTCTCCAGCACCATCTCGGTTCCCTCTGCGAGGTCGACGAGCTGGATGCGGTCAATCTCGTGTGAGCCGCTGCGAAGGGCGAGGAACCGAAGCGCGCAGGCTGCGCACGAGTCTGGTGCCAGCGGACTGCAGGGGATTTCCGAGTCGGCGTTAGTAACCTGCCACGACGACACAGGGAAGAGAGGGACAGACGGAGGAAACGTACCCGATCTCGATATCGGTTTCAAGCGGGACAACGCCCAGTGAGCCTGCACAAGGTTCGTCTCGCCCTGCTGGCGGTGCTCGGACGAGGTAGTGCTTGACCGTGTTCGTCTGATTGAGCACAAACACGTCGACGAGGAAGATGTCGAGAACATTCACTCGCGGCGACTGGTGAAGCTTGGGCGGGATTCGATTGTGCGCGCCGGTCATCCTCGCAGAGATTGCCGTGTTCGGAGACAATTCCACAGCATTCGGCACGCCCGTTATAGATCCCGCCGGGCTCGACCTCGTCGGAGAATGCGGCGGCGGTGGGACCGTAGCGATCCGATGCGGCGGGAACGGCGATGTCGGTGAAGGTGACGAGCTCTCTCCGCCCGTCGGAGCGTTCAAAGTCGAAGCGGAAGACGTGTTGAGCGCCGGAGGAGGTCGTCTTGATTTCGCTTTGCGAAGCGGTACCAGCGAGACCGACACAACGACCTTGCCGTGATCCTTGGCGGCGACGTCGTTCAGCCCAACTCGTGGAGTCGGCGTCGGATCCGGCTCCATATCCCAGCTAGTTCCGACATTCGGCGGAACGGAGATCGAATCGGAGCGCGCGAACGATTGTGGATCTGCTGCTTGCGTTTCTCCGTGCGACATCGGCAAGTTTTCCGAAGAGGGCGCCGGAGACTTGCTCACGAGTCCGCTCATCCAGCTCTTGCGATGGGCATTCGTCGGTCGAGCTGGCGCCTCCGCCGCCGTCGAAGTAAAGGGCAAGCTTGAGCTCTTCGTCCCAGGGTTTGGCGGCAGATCGCGGATCCGCGGCGGGGGGTTCGGAATGCTCGGCATGGATGCAGTCGACGCTGACGCCGCAGGGGGGAGCGAGAAGAATCGCTTCGGTCCTGTTGGCGCAAGAGTAGACGGTCCCGGTGACGCCGAACCGGCGAAAGAGGGCCTTCTAGGCTGCGGTGCCGCAAGCTGGGTCACTGAAACGGAGGTGGGGCGAGGAGCGGTGCGCGCGTCCGAGAAGACGCCATCTGCCGCCGCCGCCGCCGAAGAAGAAGAAGAAGAAGCGAGGCCTTTCCGCGTGTACTGGTACGAGCCAGCGTACGCTTGGCACGCTGTAGTGTCAGGCGAGTCTCGCGCGTGTCGAGCCTGGGATGGAGCGGCAGCTCGAGCGCTGATGAGCGCGATCGCGGCTGCGTGCGGCGAGGGCGGCAGATTGCTCGAGATAGTCGAAGGATGCTGACGTTTCGGTAAAATCGGCGGGAGGCTGCTCCCACCGTGAAAGGTAGCCTTGAGCGGTCGCGGAGCATCCCTCGCGATGGAAGCCGAGTCGAGGTCGTGTTGCCATTCAGAACAAATGACCGAGGCCGACAAGGACTGCATCCGTACGGATACCGTCACGGTGATCCGATAAGGCGGCTCGGTGCTGCTCGTCGAGGCCATCCGTTGATGCGCTGCGCGGTGCTTGTTCGACTCGATATCGTCGCCGAAGCGCGAGTTGAATTGCTGCGAAGGGCTCGTCATGACCTCGATCGGCAGCGGTTCGAGGTCTCGCGACGAGGCGGGACCATTGCCAGGTCCTTCGGATGCGAGCGCTGACGCCCGCAGCGAGAAGAGGCGCGCGAACCGGTCCCTCGCCGCGAGGTGGAGCGGTCGGTCCGCATCCGGAAGGTGCTGTAGGTCACGGCCGCCGGTGGCTCCGTACGGACGTGCCTCTATCGGAGGAACGCCAGCCGCTCCGGGAGAGTGATTCGCTCTTGCGTCGACTCTGACCTGCAGCCCGACGATGTCGCACGCTTCTCCGGCACTCGCAATGTCGATCGCGAGGATTGCACCGTCACCGAGCGGCGAAGGGATGACGCGCATGTCGACCGATAGAGGCGAGATGACGGGCAGGGTCAACTCTGCCGTTCGGAGGAGCGGTGTCGGCAAAAGTGCTGAATATGCGCGCTCTGGGTGGCTCGACGAGGGAACAGCGGAGCTGCGATGGTGATCTGTCATGCTGTACGCAGGGATACTGATCGAGTAGTCGTCGAACACCTCCTCGTCCATGTACACGTCGTCTTGCGCGCTGGACGCAGTCTCGCCGAGCGGACAATCGTGCGAGAGTCTGACGCAGCCTCCAAAGGCGGCCCTTGTTTCTCGCGCACCATGCATACCTGCAGGCGGGTGATTGGTCATCCGGAGATCCGCACGGCGGGCGATTTGACGGAGCCAGTTCTAGAGAAGGCGAGGAAGACATACCTCGAGGACGACCTGCAAAGTGCCAGAGCACGACATAGCGCGCTTCCACCCGCGCGAGCCACCATTGTTCCGACTTGAGTGCTCCTTCGGATGCGGAAGCGTCTGCTGCGCCTCCTCCAGGTGCGATGGTGTACGACGCAGTGTCGACTCGAAGTGCAGGAAAAGCGAGAGATCCGGTCCGTCGCGTTCTCGGCGTGGTGGAGGAAGTGCCGTCACGTGGGAGCTCGAGCTGCGCGGTCAAGTGGCCCTCCTGCCGGGCTCTGGCTAGAGCGCTGGCGAGGTCTTGCTTCGCGAGGTTGTTCTCCGTGTTGGGAATTGAGAGGGCGAGGTAGACATCGACGACTTCGTCCCGGTACAGAGACGTACGAGGCGCTTGTCCTAAGAGCTCTCGCGCCCATTCGTCGACTGCCTGCGATCCGACTGCGCTGTCGTGGACGAGGTTGGACGGAGGTGGGGCGGCATGATCGCTCGAAGAAGGCACGACAACCTCGAGCGAGGCACCGGAGAGCAGGCTAGCGAGCGCAGTCATACAAGCCTAACCTTCATGTAGCTCCGTATAGCTTTCGGTGCGCTTGAGCTCGAGTGCGGGAAGGAGTGAGCGCGTGAGCGGCGAGAGAACTTTGCTTCAAAATCAAGCCTCAAACTTGGGTCTCAAGCCGCGAAGAAAGGACTGGTGAACTCGAAGTCTGTCGCTACTATCGTGCCTTCAAGCTTCCGAAAACCAAGTAAAAGCGGATCCGGCTTGCGGAGGGAAATTTCCACCTCCTCGCGCACATGCTGCTGGCACCAATGCAGACAGGCCGGGTTGACGGTTTCGACAGGTAATGCGTTACAGAATACAAGGAGAATGAGGGTATCGGGTGCTGGTCGGTACACTGGCGCCGGCTGGCGTCTGTCTAGGCTTCGTCTTCGGGTCCTCGTCCGGGCACAATCATGGCGATCTGGTTCCCGTTCAGCAGAGTCTGGCCGAGTTTGTTGGTTTTCCGTCCCTCGGGCGTGTTCTCGCTGTAAAGCACGTCAGCGGTCAGCTCGAATGTCGCTCTGTCTGATGCTGAGCGAGTCTCCAGAGACGAGGAGCGTACTACTCGGTGACATCCTCCATGACCATGTCTGTTACGAGTCGAGAGCGTCAGCTCATCCCTTTCGAGTCACTCTGCGGTATGAAACTCGGGCAGCACTCACTGACGTAGTCGTCAAAGCCGACCAACTTGCCCGTGAACTCGCGTTCTGCGAACACGGAGGTCGGTGTGGTCAGCCAGCGCCCCTGCGAGCTGGAAAGCGACAGAGGTGCGAACCAGTCTTCATGATGACCCAGACGAGGCTCCCGATCGCCCGGTCGACGAGCTCCAGAGGCAGGATGGTGGACGCCCTGCTCGTTCAGGCGATGAAGAGGTGCAAAGGGTGAGCATACGGACGCCAGCCACGCAGTGACTCAAGTTCGCCAGCGTACATTGATCTCAGTTCTTGCAGACCTGGAAGGGCAGCGGCTATGCGGCACAGATGCACAGGAGAAGACCGTGAGAGCGGTCGCGAGAGTCGTTTGGCCAACTTCCAGTCCAGAGAAATACGGTTTTCGGGGTCTAGGGACTATGCCGATCAAGAAACAAAGTGATTGCGTGAGTAGATTGAGGTGTATGCATTGCGAGAGTTATGACGATGATGGGTATACAACACAAAAAGGCGCCGGTGGAAGTAAACAGGTTGATCGCAAGAGTCACAGTAGACAGGAAGGAAAATCGAACAAGCTCGAGAAGGTGCAAATATGACAGATCAAGCAGGGGCGGAAGGAGGGAGGCACTGTGCAAAGACACGCGCGGGGGTCAGCCTCGGCAAATCGTAAGGAAAAAAGGACGGCAGGTGGAGACTCACCAAAGCAGACGAAACCCCACGGCCACAAAGCGCGCGACTTTGTCTACTCCGAGGTCGATTGTGTCTGTATGGGTGTGTCGAGTAGAGAACCGGGAGAATGAGAGAGTGGCTGCGAGTGCGAGTGCGAGCGCAGGCTGTCGAGACTGCCGTCGCGGCCGTCGAGCCCCGGGGCAGCAGCGCCGTTCGACCCCGCACTCGGCAAACCGACCACTTCGTTCAAGCTGTCGAGTTCGACCGGGCTCGGCATGCGAGGCTGAGGCGTCTGCGAGTACGGCCGCAACCCTTCCGAAACGCTGCGCAGGTGAGCCTGCGAGGTCGACAGGCTGCTCGTCGACGGTCCGAGCCCGTTATCGCTCCGAGCATCCTGGTGTTCATACAGCGGCTCGGCGCTGTAGAGTTGCGGTTGCGAGTACGACGCGAGGATGCCGTAATCCTCTGCGGCTGGGAAAAGGTGCGCCTGGTGTGACGGTCGCGCAAACGACGAGTAGTTGCGTCCTCCGACCGTATCGAGCGAGAGCGAGCCCGACAGCGGCACGAGACCCTTCTGCGAACCGTACGAAGAAGGCTCGAAGGCGGCACCGTTGCTGAAAGAAGAGTCGTCGAGGGCGGACTGTCGGAAGCTGTGCGTGCCGTAAGGCGATTGGGGAGCCGAGCGGAACCCGCCAATATGCGCGTTGTTGCTCCCGCCGCCGGCGTGTACCGGAGGTTCGAGGAATGGCGAGCCAGGCGTTGCCGCCGTCACCACATGCGGCGAGGCTCGTGGGGAACCGTCGCCGCCGAGGCGAGGCGACGCTTCGGTGTGAATGATATGAGGCGACGGAACATGCGATTGAGAGGGCGGCGCAGTCGGAGTTTGAGGAGTCTTTGGAGGACTTTCTTCGTGGTGAACGTAGGCGGGATCGTCCTGTCCAAGTGGGTAATTCGCCGACTGAATTGACGGGCAAGCAAATTCCGAGCCGTTAGCACTTGACCATTTCCCCGAGGGAGAGTAAACGACTCACGTATTTCGACATGACCTTTTTCAGAGCCTGGGCCAGAATTTTCCACGGGAACACCTTGACGTCCTTTTCAATGTTGCGCGGTTTCGGGTTCGGGAATCCCATGATGAGCTTGAAGAACGGCTCGGCGTCGGCTTTGCTTTTCGAGACCGTCATCGGCTTGAACCCTTCGAGGTTGCGGCGGATCCGGTTCTTCTCCTCGACCGAGAAGCGGGCGCCGACGAGCGCCTCGAGGAGGTAGATCGCGTCGACCGAAGTGACAAAGCACTCGTTCCATTCGTCGCGGAAGATGCACGAGACGACGATCGTGTTCGGGACGTATTCGTGCTGCGCGATCGGGCGGAACGCGAGGTTCAAGACGTTGGCGTCCTGTTGAGGCCAGAACTGCACGAGTCGTCGCCGCGCCGTCCACTCTTCGTTGCTCCACCCCATCGCCATCAGGTTGAGGTCCCCCTGCATCTTGAGCACGACTTTGCGCGAGTACGTGGCGCCCGGTCCGGCCTTTGAGCCTGAGATCTGAGACGTCCGGACCAGCTGAGGCTGGGGCGGGTGCCGAGATGACGACGGCACCGGCGTCGGCGCCGCCGCCACCGCTGCTTGCGCCTCGTAGTCCGCGCTGCTCTCCGGCTCGTGGTGCCCGTACCCGTTCGAGTGAGACGAAGCGCCGGACGCGAGTGCCGGAGTCGCCGATTCGCGGTTGTTCATCAGGCCGGGGGAACGCCCTTGCCAGTCGTTCTGCGTCGGAGCATGAATCGCTTCGGACCCCGATCGATACGAGCCGGGACCGGCAATGCGCGGACTGTACAGCTCGTCACCGGCGCGCTTGAGGGTATGAACTCGCGGAGTGACCGAACGCGGCTGGGTCGAGTAAAGCTGCGGCGGGTCCCACTCGCCGACAATGCAGGACTCGACGCAGGCGTCCGAGTCGACGTCGATCGTCTGCACGACGACCATGGTTCGCTCATTTGGAGCACCCATGCGAGCGCGAGGGGGTACAAACGTCGTCAAGACGACGAACGCGTCCTCCTCGTTCGGTCCGGCACTCATGCTCTGCCCGACTCCGTTCCCGTCAATGACCTGAGCGCGGGTGAACTGCGTCGCGGCGGGGGCTTGGCCAAAGACGACGACAAAGTGTCGGTTCGCGCCGACCGCGCGCGGGTCGTGTCCGCTCAACCCGGGAGGACCAAACGAGGCAGGCGCGCCGGTGAAGGGCGACCGGCGTGCATTCCGAATCGCTGACGCGTCGAGGATGATCGTCACCTGAGTGTTTTCCTCCCCCCGTTGCGGTGTCCACTGCAGGACTTTGAGCGAGGGTGCGTAAGCAGGGGGCGACGAGTGATGGACGTCGGCGGCGGCGGCGGCGACGGCAGTGGTAGCCGGGATCGGTGCTCCCGCCAGTCCCGAACTGGTACGAACCGGCATCGCTAGCGGAGGAGCGTCAGGCGAGGCATACGCGGTAGCTGGATGTGACTGCTGCCGCAGATGCAGCCGGCTGTCGCTGCTCGTCTTCCGAAAGTGCGGCGGCCGGCGATCTCCCGGGGAGAGGTACGGGTCGGCGTACGTCGGGTAGTAATCCGAGTCGTGACCGAGTTGAGCTGGCGACCCGATACCTGTCGAATGCTGTTGTTGCTGCTGCTGGTGGTGGTCGCGGAAACTCGGACCGCCGTTGATCCCGTTCGAGATGGTTCGCTCGCGTCCATGTGGTGCGACATTGTGGTGGTATCGGGGGTCGGACCCGCTCCCGCTGCTCACAGTGCGCGGGTGATGAGCGTACTGAGAGGCGGCGTAGGTACTCGTAGAGGAACCGTCGTGTCCGTAAGCGCCATAGCCGCGGTGCTGCTGCGCGCGATGCTGTTGCTGTTGTTGATGGAGTTCCGGACCACCCACGGCCGCTCCGACGCCGTAATGCGCTGCCGCGGGCACCGGGGCAGGACCTGCGTCGTATAGGTCGTAGGTACGGCGAGTCGGCGATGCACCTGCGCGAGTATTCGGTCAGCCGCGCTCTCTCGGGGGTGGTTTTGCTCCATCGCGGCCGGCCGGACTTTGGGTCGCCGAGAGAATCGCTTCGCAGGTGGGGCGAACGGGACTCGGCGGAAGCAAGCGGGGACTGACCTGCATGGCTGTAGACGGCGTACGACATGCCTGCGTCGCCCTGTACGGCAGCGTAAGCGACGATGGGCGGCCGGGACGCGGAGCAGAGAACAAGGTCTCGACCCTTTTGGCGTGAAAGACCAAGAACGGCGCGGTTGCCTCTCGCTGCAGGCGGTCTCTCGGCGGTGGTAACTCCAAGGGAAGGCGGGGCGAGTACAGCTAGATGTCAAGCGAGCCTGTAGCGTGTAGCAGCTGCAGAGACGGCCAGCTGCGGCAGCCGAGTCGGGCACGAGAGCGGGTCGATCTCCGTTCCCCGGATTTCAACACGTGGCAATCGTTCCGCTCGAAAACTTTGCGAGAATTTGCAACTTGCGCTTGACCTGCGCCGTCACCATGCACGCTTACAGTATACTGTGCTGCAGCGGGGTCATTCTACATCCACTGAGACTGCCGAATGATGCCACTCCTTGACTCGCACTCGCTCAGCCTTTGAGACGGACACCTTTGCTCCGACCGGCGCTGGAAATTGTCCAAGCTCTGTACCTCGACCGCTCTCGTATTGAGGGTCTCCGTCGTGCCGCCAGTTAGATCGCGGCGCTCGCTGCGCCTGTTTTCGTCGCCGAATCGCCAGCGTTTCGCCGCCGCGCCGGATGACTAAGCTCTGCAGCGCGCCAGGTGTCTCGCCTCGAACCGATGAGACTCGCTTGATAAGTGCGCGTGTCTCACGCCACTAGCGAGGACTCAGGCGTCTAGCTACCCTACTCGAACCTTGGTTCCAGTGTTACAGTATTGCAGAGGAGAATCACCTCTACCTGGACAGTACTCAGAAGCTGGACGATTGGCAAGGCACGCCACTTCGTTCCGGAAATCAAGCTTGGCGCCAGAGCGTTCTCACAGGCGAGCCGGTCACCAGTATGCATATCGACTTCGGCTCGTCCCTTCAGGGCATAGCAGCGATCGCTTGAAACCGCGCGTCAAGGGCTCCATACGGGTTTGGCAGTGTCAGTGGTAGCTCGCCGCTCAATGTCCGCCTTCGACTGCATCCTGACAGAGCCGCGAGTCTTACAGACGAGCGGAGCATACACACGAGGAGGGTGCAACCGAGTCAGAAGCCCACGAAGAGGCTGCGAGCTCCTCCAGGTCTGGAAAGAAAGAACGCGTTCGGCCTTTTTCACAGCTTCATACGAGAACAGTCATCCCGCTCACCTGTGGACCTGTCTGAATGTGGGAAAAAGTACAAATGCACTAAGCTATATGCATCACAGATATGTTTCGGATACTGGGAGAGAGGTTCGACCGCGCGTTTAGATGGCGCCCTGCTGCTTCCCCTTGTGGGCGAGGCCCTCCTTCTTGCCCAATTCCTGTTCCTTCTCGAAGACGTTGCGAGTGTCGGGCCCGGGGTGCTTCTCTTCACGTCCGAAAGTGCTCTGTTCATCCTGCCCGCGCGAGCTCAGTACCTTGCGACGCGCGTGAAAGGGTCCCAGGGGGGTGGTCGCAGGAAGAGGAGATACTCACGCCGGTAGCTTTCTGAGCGACGCCCTCAACGCCATCTGCGACCGACTTGGCTGCCTTCTTGACGCCAGATGCCCGCGCAGAGATCGGGTTGTCGCCGCCGACCGGCTTGGTCTGCTCGCAACAAACGGGGGGAAGGTCAGTCCAGTCTGTACGCCTCGCGCTCGGTCGGAAGCGCCCGGCTCACCTCGCCGACTCTCTCCCCTGAGCTGTAGAAACGCGCCGACGTGGACAGGGCTGCGGTCGAGGATCGGACCGAAGCGATGCGCAGAGAGAGGTGGGGCGGCACGAGGCTCGAGGACGACTGCCGAGGGACGGCGCGGGCAACGGACTGGAGGCGGAGCATATTGACGAGTTTGGTGCGAGTCTGGGTGGTGTCTTGCTTCAGCGAAGTTTGTGTAGAGAGAGAGAGAGCGGCGACTTGACGAAGAATGGATCCGCCGAGCGCGCCATGACGCAACCAGACTCGCGCCGCCAATCACGGCGCGGTCGGAATGAACCGGACCGCGGACAGCTTTTTCGTCCAAAGTTGTTCATGTGTTCCGCTAAGCAGGGGCCTTCAGTGTTACGGGACCATCTGGTTAAATCGCCTATGCATCCCTACCGGTGTGGAGGGGTTTCCCGCCTCGACATCATCCGGCTACATGAGGCAGGTATGAGGAGCTGGCAATCCGCACCGTACTGTACTGTATGAGGAGCCGGATCGTTAACTTGCTGTACAGTACGCGCATCCGGAAAGTGACTGTGCGAATGCCCACTGCTTTGAGAAGGCCAAGCTGGGCAGGACAGAAATGTATTCACCATTACAACTTGCGGTCATTAGCACGCGTCTCAATTTCCGCCGGGCCTCGCCGCGTTTTCATCCTCATCAATCAACTTTCGCTCGGGCGGTCTTCGTCTCAGCGCGCACTGGAAGTGGACGACATCCATGCCTAGGTACACATGCTCTACGGCTGCGTGACCACGCAGACGCGCTACGCCCTTTCTCCTGCTCAGTTTGGTCCGCACACTCGCCCCGCTTAGCAACAAGGACCGTGCCGCCGCTCTCTGAGACCGCACTAACCAGGTCTACAACCCCTTGATCAAGTTCGAGCTCGTATGCAGCGTCTATGAGTCCCGCGGCGCGAGATCATCGAAGAGCTTCAAACCGAGTCGGCACCTCTTCCACCCCCTCTTTCTCCGGTGCTGACGATGGTCCAGCTTTTGCAGATCAGCTCTGTGATCGACATGGTCATTGTCCCACGAATTTCTAGCAGGCGCGCTATAGCCGCGATCTCGAAAGCGTGCCTGCCGGTTCAGGCGGGACACGTCTCTAAGGTGAGGGAAGAGGTAGCCTCTTGACTTTTTCCTGCGTCGTGGAAAGCATCTTGCTGATCGCGCTCCGCTCCCCCTGCCAGTCTACACGTCAGCTCGTCTGTAAGAAGCGCGGCGAGCCTGCGTCGTGACCAAGGTCTCTCAGCTGCAGCCGAAAGGACGGAATTAGCTCTGGTCGGCGCCGACCATTGTCCGCCTTTGAGCCGGAGTTCGAACCTCGCCAGCCTAGCCTTACGCGCAGCATCGAATCCCCACGTCCCCACGTCTCCGAGATTATGCGGGCACTCGCACGCCTCAGACGTTCCGGCTCGCGGTCGACTCTTTCCCCGGGCTCGCCCTCCCGCCGCGCTGATTCGCCCTCGCCTGTTGCGCTCCAACCGTTCCTCGACCGCTTCGAGCGCAGCTCGTCGAGGCCAGATATTCAAGAACCGAATTGACCGAGGTCGAGTGGGCTCAGGTCGTCATGGCCGTCGCCGTTTTTTCTCGGGGTCCTTGACGGCGGCGAGACCAAGTTGTCCGTTCTCGAATGCATCCACCGAGAAAAATCCTAGAGAAAATAACAATCTTCGCAAGGTGAATTGGATTAATGCATCCGAGATGCATAGCGTTCGCGATCCTTCTCTCTCCTGCCGCCTATTCCCGCCCTCGGTCCTCCTCGGCTCGTCCTTTTCTCCCTTCCCGCACCCCTTCGCCCCGTTCAGACTCTCTAGGCAGCTCTCTACAGCACTTGTGAGTGATCTTGCACCCCCTGTTACGGGTTGCGCGCCCTCGCAGGCTCTCCGGAGGACGTCCCCACCTTTTGCGACACTTGGCCCGAGCTGACCGACCTCACGCTCTTCCACACGCGCGCGCAGCCTCGGCAAGACTTCGAGGACTTCGAAAGAGTCACTCGGGACCTCTTGCGCGCTCCGGAGCACCGCCGCGAGGCCATGGCGCCGTCCGACGGCGTCGCTTCGGGAGTCGTCGCTCTAGCAGAGCCCGACTCGACGATGCAGACGCCTCCCAGCACGGCTGGCTCGGCTGCTTCCAGCACGCACGGTTCGACTGCTTCCGGAACAGTGGCTCCTCACGAGGACGCTGCGATCGACAATGCGCCCGGTCCTCGTCGTGCGCCTTCGAACCCGCTTCTGCCGCCCGACCTGCAGCTCTTCCTCGAGCGCTACCCGCAACCGGCTTTCGTCTTGCGCGCGTCGACCATCCACGAATCCATCGTCGCGTCCAAGTCTCGCCACGCTGCAGCTGGATCGGGCGGAAATGGCTTGGAGCGGTCACGTCAGCGCAGCGCCAGACCGGATCGCGCGACGACGCAGCAGCCGGCAGGCGAAGGAGAGGACGGCATGCAGGACCGATCGGAATGCGAAGAGGAACGCCTCACTTCGAGGCAACAGTACGAAGGAGTCATTACGGCGGAGGAACGCCGCGAACGAGCCGAAGATGAGCGTGATCTCGCGCAACTCGCGAACGCCCCCAGCTCGGATTCGAGCGCCACGTCACGTGCGTCGACTTCCTCTGACGTCTTTGATCCGACTTGTCTGACATGCTTCGGACCTTGGAGCACACAGTGCCGCCCGATCTCGCTCCCGCGAGCAAACCGTTCGAAGCAACGCCGCTCGAAGGACGCCGTCCACGCGCGCACGCCCGCGCCGCTCGAGTCTTGCAAGAAGCCTTCGCCGCCGATGAACCCGCTCTCGCCGCCTCGATCCTTGCCGCTCCTGGTCAGGAACCCGACGTTCTGCGGAAGAGTACGCTGCTCGAAGGCGGCTCGCAGAAGAGCCACGATCCGAGTCGGACGGCGGAAGGCGCCGTCAGAGCTTTGTACGCGCAGCGCTCCGAAGTCGCTCGCGAGAAGCGCGCCACCGACGATCGGGTCGCCTACGAGGAGATGGAGCGTCGCCGCGGCGGTCCGGCCGCAGAAGAAGGCCCAGTCTTGTGGGCGCACAGCGGTGTCCCCGGTAGCGAGGTTCGCTGGCGCACGAGTCCTCAAACGCCGCCTCAAAGCAGCAACGGTCCTCAAAGCCCAGGCATCTCGAGCGATCCGTCTCGCGAAACCGCGCCGGCTCCCACAGCCGGTCCATCCTCCCCGTCTCCACCCGACCCGACAGCGCCTCCGTCGCCCTCGACGCTCAAAGAGCTTCTCACGCCTCTCTGGCACAACCCGATGTGGGCAGAGATGATGGCGGCCCGCGAGGACGCGTGCGAACCTGCCGCTCCGCCTTCGGCCGGTCACACTGTCGGCGAGAAGGACACGGTGCCGCTTGTCGACGTTCTTTCGACGTCAGACGCGCAAGAGCTGCTGCACATGCTCGCCAACGTCGTGGACGCGGATCCCGGACCGACGGAAGGCGCATCTCCAAGCAGACTCATCTCCGACTCCCTCGCGGGCGACTCAAGCACCGTCCTCCTCGAGCTCAGGTTACCGGCGACGAGCGCTCATCGTCATGTCCCCGGCTCGCCGTCCACTCACGAACATCGGCGTACCAGCAGCGGCGAAACAGACGCCGCCCCGCCGGAAGTCGCTGGCGATCCGCCCTCGTCCATCTCGGACAAGACTGCTGGCGCAGAGGACGCCTCGACCATGTCGGCCGCTCTCGCCAGCTCGCCTGGTCCGCGACTCCCGCCTGCCGGTCAAGGCCCTGCGATTCGGTCGGCTGCTCTTCAGCAAGAGACGCGGCTGCTCCGACCTTTCATGCAGGTCGTCGCCACTCTCTGGCCAGAGTCCGACCTCGTTCTCGGCACGGCTATCCTCACCAACATGCCGATGGCCGTCCGATCGGAGTCCGAAGCGTCAGGCGGCAGCAAGACCTCCCTCCGCGAGACCGACATTCGCGCATCCAAAGCTCACCCAGAATCGGACAACGTCGGGTCGGCCGGACCGTCGGCGACGCCGACAGTCGGCGAGGCGCCTCCGTGCGGCGAAGCCTCTCAGAGCGGAAAGGCAACTCAAAGCGACGAACGGCCTGAGCCTCAGGCAGTCTCGTCATCGCCGAAAAACGCACGCGGTTCCGGCCCCGAAAACGCCAGCTCTCGTCGGTCCCCCTCCGCCGAGGCGCCTCTCACTACGCCCCCGAGCACTCATCTGTCCGCCGCCGCTGTTGCCCTCCCTGCGAGCCCCAGCACGCCGCTCGCCCCGTCCACGGCCCGGCAACGCAGCGACCGCCCTGCCTTGGTTCGTGAGGTGGCCGCCGAGGACGTCCCGCGCCTGAGCACGCTCCCTTCCGACTTGCTTGAGCTCTTGACTGTTGAAGATTTGCCGGTGCAAGACCTGGAGGAGGAAGACGAGCACCGCGCGACGGTTCGCCGCCGCGGTCTCCCGACGTTGACCGTTTCTGGTGGTACTCGTCAGCCTGCAGCGCCTACCAGGCTGCAACACCACTCCATGCCATCTTTGCTGGAGCTCGATGAAGACGTCAATCCGATTTCGTCACTCGACGTCAAAGAATCGGACGCCGACGAGCAAGCGCTGGATCGGCTTCGCCAAGCCTGTCGCACCGGGTCGACTGGCTCTCTCGCCGG